>JAMZAV010002500.1:0-94769 GCA_024449915.1 Sweltsa coloradensis
AAAATTTCACTGCGATTAGATCGACCAGAAGAAGAAGTGTATGAACACAGTGCAACAGAACAAACGCAGAGTGATCTATCCCTCTTAATTGGATGAGCGTAGCGAGCGAAGCGAAGACTTCAATTTCACTGACCCCTCAAAAAATTTAGCTCTAATGTTTTTTTTGTTTGTTTGTTTGTTTTTGTTTTTTTTGTTTGTTTTTTTGTCTGTTTGTTCGCACGATTCCGGGCAAACGGCATAAGCGATCTTGATGAAAATTTGACAGGACCTTCGAAATCTCTGAACTTAGACGTGCCACGTTTTTGGGTACAATCGAAGAAATATTTCTCATGAATATCGCACTTTTACGATTTTTTTCGATTTTAGTGCGATATTTTCGTGACATTTGGGCCGATTCTGACCAAACGGGTGGGGCTACAAAGTTCATATTTCACATAAACATTAAGGTTATGGTGATGTAGTACCTTTTGAAAGAATAAGTTGAAAAAGTTAGCCAGAATCCATAGAAATAAAGGTTTTAAAATGAGTTTTTTGAGGTTTAAAATAACAATTAACAAGTAACAATAGAAACTTGACAACAATCACCTACAATGCATTCACAAAGCACTTGCAAAGGAAAAGTGGTCCCACGCAAACTAAAAACTTACAAAAACGCTCATCCATCAACGCGGCGGGACTTTAGCGTTTTCCTAGTGTAGTAAAAAATATTTCAAGTACTCCCTCAGTGATGCTGCTTACAGTGTATTATCAAAAGGCTGAAATTTCGCAATCGCGCCAAATAAAATACCCATCGAAGATATAGTAGTGGGCGTCGAAGCAGCAATTACTCGTCTTGATGATACCAAGGCGAAGAGATACGCCAGGATGTGGCCAGGGTTATCAAGACATCTAGACCGCCGAAGAGTAACGTCTCGAGGGAAGAACGTACAGCACTCAGGGAACTCAAAGGTAATCCGATATTGTAATTCTAAAGAGTGATAAGGGATCCGCCACTGTTGTCATGAATACATCTGAATACAATAACAAAAATGCACGAGCTACTTGAGGACCCCACTTACGAGAAAGTGTCAAAAAATCCTATTAAAGTGATCACACGAAAAACAGTTAATCTAATTAAAGCATCTCCACTAGACCCACAAGTCAAGAAATACATAACAAACCATGACCCTAAAGCTCCTAGAATGTACGGTCTACCAAAGATTCACAAGCCAGCATCCCCTTGCGACCGATAGTCAGTGCAGTGGACTCGCCCACACACCAATTAGCTAAACATCTGGCAAAACAGTTACAGCTCATGGTCCCGACGTCGGCTTCTTTCGTTAAAGACTCATCACATTTCGTGGAGATACTAGACACTCTACGAGTAGAAGAGGGGGATATAATGGTTAGTTTTGACATCGTCTCATTGTTTACCAAACTGCCCATCTCCGAAACAATGGAGGTAATCAAAGAGTTGGTACCAGAACATCTAGGGCAGCTAACTGAACATTGTCTTACATCAACAATTTTTTGTTTGGAATGGAGAGTTTTATAAACAAAAAGAAGGGGCTGCTATGGGTTTCCCCGATTTCACCTGTTGTAGCTAACATTTACATGCAGTATTTTGAAGAAAAAGCTCTAGAATCAGCTCCCTTAAAACCTAAATTATGGCTTCGCTATGTTGATGATATTTATGCCGTTTGGTCTCATGGCGACCGGGAGCTAACACGTTTCCACCAACACCTCAACAGTATCATAAAAGCATTCAATTTACTATCGAACGAGAGAAAAACAATAGTCTACCTTTCCTAGACGTACTGGTAACAAAACTAAATAATGGAAAACTAGGCCACAGTGTATACAGGAAAGACACGCACACTAATCAGTACCTGCACGCTCAATCACACCACCATCCGAATCAAAAACGAGCAGTTATGAATACCCTTATAACTAGGGCAGTGCGTATTTCCGATAAACAAAGCTTTATAAACGAAAAGAAAACTCTCACAACAGCTTTAGTGCAGAATGGATACAATCCCATTGCCATAAGAAGAGCATTCAAACAACAAAGTGTATCTCAAAAACCTGTAGAGAAAGATAAATCAACTGACAATGTAAAAAATAAAGCTTTTCTTCCATATGTTCATCAGGTCACCGACAAGATAGCGCGTATACTAAAGAAGCATGACATACACCCTGTTTACTCCACACATAAAAAACTCCAAGCGTCACTAAACTCAGTCAAGACCATATTCCTCTAATGGTCTCGGGAGTGTACGAAGTTCCCTGTGAGTGTGGTAAAGTGTACATCGGACAGACGGGCCGAACAATTAGAACAGAATAATCGAACACATGGCCCACTGCAGGAAAGGCGACTCAAACAACTCTGCGCTGGCTAAACACGCCCAGGAGAATATTTCAAACCCAGGACACCAAATTCAGTTTGATAACACACGAGTCCTCAACTCCAATACCAACTTTTTGCCGGAGATACATCAGGAGGCGGTGGAAATCCGAAAAAACGACAATAATTTCAATGGAGGAGATGGATTCAAATTAAGTCCATCTTGGGGTCCGACACTGGAACGTACGAAGAGTGGAATAGTAAAACAGCAACCAGAGTCGGACAGACAGACCATCGTTGCGCCATCCCCCGCCCCCTCCACCCCACACACACAACAGGCAATGTGGCCAATATCATCTTCCACCGCAGGCACACATGGGATGAAAACGAGGGCTCAAACCAGGAGCAAAGCAGGAATCTCTTCAGTCTTTGGACAATGCGGCTCACAGTAGGCTGCGAAACGTCAAGCGCGCAATAACACAGGTATGTGTTATTACACTCTTAATAACGCGGTACAATATTATTATTATTATTATTATTAATTATTAATATATTATTATTATTATTATTATTATTAATTATTATTATTATTATTATTATTATTATTATTATTATTATTATTATTATTATTATTATTATTATTATTATTATAATAATAATTTTTCGTGGTAAACGTGCCCAGAGTGCAATGCATGCCCCTTTTCCAGGCTGGTGTCTAACTAGGTATATTGATATTGGAGATAGGACAATTTTAAGGGATGTCCGAGGTCTGATTAAGAGGATCAATCCCTTGCATTCGCATTAACGACTTTTAAAAAAATCGTAATAAACCTTCAGTCAGGGTTGCCTATCTTGGCGGGATTTGAACCCGGGACCTCCCTTATTATAATCGCCAACACTGTCGGTGACGTATAAACTGTAAATAAAATACCTGGAACTAAATTACGGGCCATGAAGAGCTGATTCACCCATAAAACAATGTTTCAATTAATTTGATAAGAAAATATGAAATTATAGTTACCATTTTTATTGTGATTCACACTTTGTTTTTGGCATGGTCAAGTGACAGGATTTTGTTTTCCTCCTGTAAATTGTTGTACGGTTTCAAACGTCGTGCATTCCCTGTTGACACGCTAGTGTTTTACAATGGTGTACAGACATATTGACAGGTCATAGGTCCTCAATCTCATTTGAAAAACAAAGCATCCAAAGAGGATAGGCGTGTAATTACTGTCGAAGACTGGTGTACTCGACAGCCCTCGGGCCTGCGCGCCTGCGCTCGGCTAGACTCGGTTCTGATCGGAAACACTCGTCGTTCTTTATCTCGCTACACCGTCTGCTGATCAACCCCACATCGTCGTCGCGACGCGAGCCGTGATTCAGCACGTCGCGGCTATTTCGTCCCCTCTTCGAAATACTACGACGAGACGCTGCTTTGACAACAAACTTCTTACTTCAGAAGAGTCAAAACAAATAAACCAATCTGAATAATTAGTAACGATTTTATAAACAAAACTAATTGCTTGTGAACGTTACTATAAATTATTTTTTGTTTTATAATACTAACTAACATTTGTTAACATATTGAACGAGTAAGTTGACAATACAGTAAAATATTATTCCGAATTTTTAAAACGATATGTTCAACGTTGAAACGAAAATATGGATTAAGGATGAATGATTTTATGATATATATATATATATATATATATATATATATATATATATATATTTTGACATAATGAAATTCTTTCGAGTTTCCGAGTTAAATAAGTTTTTTTTACCAACGTTTCGAACAGTTCTCCCTGCTCATTCTCAAGGTAACGACATACAAATTAAAAAACATTGAGTAAACAAACAAGACAATAACAAATAATATAAAAGACAAAACAAGTCACTGCAACTGCTCAGCATTACATTTAAGATCTTTGCGATGACCTTAACAGGCGTTTGGTAGGTGAAGCTTCAGGTGGCTTCTTTCTTCTCCTATCCACTCTAGCTGGAGGAACTACATTTTCCGTGGCAACTGGGGGTATTATCGGCACCACATGGCTATCACGTAGCGCCAGTTTCCAGGTGGGTGCTAGTCTTTTCGCATCATCTCGTATGTTTAAGTTATGCGGTCGTTTCTTCATTTCCAGTTGCCACGGAAAATGTAGTTCCTCCAGCTAGAGTGGATAGGAGAAGAAAGAAGCCACCTGAAGCTCCACCTACCAAACGCCTGTTAAGGTCATCGCAAAGATCTTAAATGTAATGCTGAGCAGTTGCAGTGACTTGTTTTGTCTTTTATATTATTTGTTATTGTCTTGTTTGTTTACTCAATGTTTTTTAATTTGTATGTCGTTACCTTGAGAATGAGCAGGGAGAACTGTTCGAAACGTTGGTAATAAAACTTATTTAACTCGAAAGAATTTCATTATGTCACATTATATCCGAGAAAATCTACGTAAAAACATATATATATTATATATCGCTACTCTTTATTCCAACAACTACATAGTTGGGTAAAGGGGTGTTTCCACCATTGGTCTTGGGCATCCCAGGAATCAGTATCGGTCTGCCAAGCTCAACACATCACTTTCTTGAACTACATGATCTTCGTGTATTTCTTTCTCTTGTCGTGACACCAACTCTCTCCACTTTTTCCTGTCTTCCCACCATCTCTCTCTATCTCCCACCACTGTCCAATCCTCTCCTCTCTCCTCCACATCTGTTTGTACCTGGTCTTGCCATCTATCCCTGGGTCTTCCCACTCTTCTTCTCTCATTCACTACTTCAAATGCTTGTCTTGGGATCCTATTCTTCTCCATTCTTCTCATGTGGCCATACCACCATGATGATTATAACAATTATCATAAACGTACTCACAAGTCACAACGACAATTACAAAATTCAGAATCAGTCATAAAGATTCTGATTGTGCGACTTTTTTAGAATCACAATATTAAACGAAGAATCGTAAATATCTTGACAAATATTTTTTAACGGAAATAACAACATAAACACAGAAACGAAGATAGAATTCTTATAACGAAGGAAAATGCAAATTTATTTCTCGTCATCAGAAACTCGATCATTCAACTGAATTCTTGTTGAAGTTGAGCGAAGATTCCAATCCTCAAAGAGAAACTGAAACAACTGAAACTGAATCTTATACAAATTACAAACAAACAACAAACAACAATACACAGAAACGAAGATAGAATTCTTATAACGAAGGAAAATGCAAATTAATTTCTCGTCATCAGAAACTCGATCATCCAGCTAAATTCTTATTGAAGTTGAGCGAAGATTTCAATCCTCAAAGAAAAATTGAAACAACTGAAACTGAATCTAATACAAATTAAAACAGGGGATAGAAGTACATCAGGAGTAGGACAGAAAACGTCTAGTCATAAACAATGGGTCAAATAGAATAGAGGACACTAGGCAGCATTATGTTGTGAATCGCCACTATAAAACAGTGAATACCATTCTTTTTCTATATTCAAATACATGATTAAAGGTAGCGGCTATGCAATGGTGTTGATTTTATTTCGAAGTAAAAATTTTCCGCCTTTTTCCCCATCATCGCTTCTCTGTCACCCTCATTCCCACACCCGTATCTATGTTTTAAGGGACATACGTCATTGTTATGTAATGTCCGGAACAATATACCCCGTGCGGAGCTCAAATGCTCAGATACGGGTTACACTGATAATATCAGGGGAGGAGAGAAAACTAATTGCTATTCGTTTAACGAGCTTTAATAAGAGTAAAAAGATTGTGTTCAAGAGTGTATAGTATTCATATTCTTGATGATAGCAAAAAGTTCAAATGAACATACACTTATTTAGCAATTAAAAAGTCTTTGAATCAGTAAATGGAAACTACCATTCTATTGTGTTCGTGAAGACTATTATTTTCAAGTGGAGCTTCGGGTTTCACAAATAACCCACCGATACATCATTATGCTTAATCTCTACATGGGATATTAAGTACATATAGTGGTAATAGGGTCGCCAAAGTGTGATCCATTAAAAACTACCCTAATTTCCTGTCAACCATTCTGCTTGCGGAAATCCGTCTCTATAACAAGTTATTGGGTTAATAAAATCAAAAATTAAAAAGCTTTTGTCACCTGCATAAGGAATTTTAAAACATTAAATCCCGCCCTTATTAACTTATATGAAGTGTATTACACTCTGATTAGGTCATTGCCCTCATGTCATTCGCACATCACTATCAGACCTTAAATATTAATTAGTTTTACTCCTATAGCATGAATCCAGGAGTCAAGTAATTACTCGGGAGTTCTTTTGTGGGAGGGACCGCGTCGTCACGCGCTAGGTCTCGTCCCCGTATCCTCCCTCGTCTTGTCATCAAAGGGATGAGCAAGACCTGTCCATTTGAATGTGGACTCTGGTCGTCACGACTCGGTGACTTTCCTTCTCGGTCGCTAATAAACCTGGTTCGTGACATGTGAGGAGCTGTCAGGAGTGATCTCTCTCTGGGGGAGTCACGTGTCGGGGAGCGAGAGAGGGGGGGAGTGGCGGACATTCACTTGTTGATAGCGGCAGAGGGGCGGCGATGAGCGACTACTCTGATAAGAACCCGTGGACACTGGCGGGCGACGAAGCAATGCAAAACTGATTCCAATATTGATTAATGTTCTGCGCATCACACTCGACTTGTTTAGAAAGTTGGTGGTTTTATTTAGACCGCAAACAGTTTTTTATTGTGGGTTTTGTTTTAAATAACGTCAGCGATTTGATTTTGTTTCTTTGAAACCTTTCAAAACGCGGTCTAGATCGTATCAAACCTAACAAAAAGTCGAACCTTTCGAAAATATTTTATTGTGTTGCCTTAAAAACGAGTTATTTTTCTCAGTTGCGTTTACCGTATCGTTCAATTCAAGGCACGCAGTGAGATGTTGTTCAGAAAGTCGAACAGGCAATATCCAAACAAATTTATCAACTCGAATAAGCAGAGCCAAATGCTGCGTGCAGTTTCTTACGAGATTCTCTTTGTTTTCTTAGGAGGAGATAACTCACGCTTAACGGAGACCGGGCGTGTTATTCGACCCAGTACGTGATCGAGAGTAGGCCTAAGCGAGAGTCGGGGGAGGCGATTCACTCGGGAACTTCTCAAGAGATGTCAAGGAATTATCACCAAAGAAGTGCTTTGGTGAAAGAGTTGTGTCAAGTGAGGACCTAAAGTTGTGAAACCAACACTCTTTGGATCCCAACACTTGATGCTTCTTTACAGCGTATACTCAAGTTTGGATGTTGTATGAGCCCGTCGTTTAATTAAACCTATATTGGTAAATCTCTCTAAGATTAATCATCATTTAACAATAAATACAATTTGTTTCGATTATCGTAAACAGTGGTCAATTACTTGCGTGTCGTAAGATAATAACATAACTCAACTCTCTCTCTTACGAACTAAAAGACGTTTCAGTATCTTGGGGATCGATAATATATTATGTCTTGAACGTATTCATATGTACAAATAAGAAGTTCCTATTCTGTGAAGTCGTATGCACGGTCTGAACTTTCAATTAAAAGGTTAATATCAGCGAAACATATTTCATACTCTCTCGCAACGTATTTCCACGTACGACCCGGCACCTCCACCAAATATTCTCACAAAGTCTTGTACAACGGCACAGGGGTCTAAATTAAGTGTTTTGTCAGTGCTTGCCAGCCATGACTGCACAGAGAAACAAACAGACAAGTTAATTTATACTCTCGTGCCGTGGTATACGACCGAGCGAGATTACTTGGTGGAGGTGCCGGGTCATATTGCCCGGTATACAAGGACGCAGGTTTCCTTGAGAAATGTTAATGTTTTATATGAAGATCAGGGAGTGCATATTAATAAGGTTGAACATCTCTTTTACGGTAATCATAAGCACGTTTTATATATTTTATAATATTATTCTTCAGATAACTGATAAGGGAGTGGACTGCAGATTTAATTTAAGAGGAGTCGCTGAGGCTGGCGCGGAAACGAGTTTGCGCACTCAGTTTTTAGTTTTTTTTTTTTTCGGGTAACCGGTTGATAACACGGTAACATATTTCACACTAACGTTAATAAAGAATCAATCTGTGAGATCCAGTACGCCTGTTCCTTAATTAATTAATTTCGAATTTAAAAAATCGATAAATCTAAGTAATTTACTCAATTTTGGGCAACTTCAGGAATTTATTTCAAGAGTACAGATTTTTTAAGCAAATTTTAATACTGAACATCAACGTTTTAAGCAATGTGAACGCGAAGGTTAAATTGGTAAATCGTGGAAATTTCCTGAATTGAAATCCATGTTTTGGATTTCTGATTATTCACGTTTTGGACTTTGATATCAATAGAAAAATACTTTTTTAATATTTATGCAAAATTTTGTAATGATGTTACCAACCATTCATCAGAAATCATCAACACCTGAGTGCGCGCATTTC
Organism: Sweltsa coloradensis; assembly: GCA_024449915.1. Classification (NCBI taxonomy): domain Eukaryota; kingdom Metazoa; phylum Arthropoda; class Insecta; order Plecoptera; family Chloroperlidae; genus Sweltsa; species Sweltsa coloradensis. The sequence goes on from JAMZAV010002500.1 coordinate 8,767, forward strand.
AGTTCAGCCAAGCTTTCTCTCTTAGTTAAATAACGTAATATGTTAACATTTTCTCTGTACACGTATAAAGCTATATTGATTTGAAGCTCAAAAAGCTTCCTTGCACAAATTATTTTAGTAGCCTAATAGTTAAAAATAGACGAAATACTTTGAGGCCTAATCTAAGAAATAATATGCATTTACCCATCCATTACTTAAAGGAAACCAATCGTGCATTCAATATTGTAAATTGACATTCGATTGCGTAACGAATTAGCTCAACAAGTTAATTAAGAATACAAAACATAATAAGGCTTTCTTTTGAAAAAATAAAACAAATTTACCATCGTGGGATGTGTTAACTTTGTAATAACGTAAAAAATAGTACTATTTTGTACTGTATTGTACTTCAAAGTGTAAAATGTGTAAAATGCGTTATATATGTCACGGATTTAAAAAAGCTCAATTTGCTAAAAAATAAATAAAAAATACTTACAGATACCTTATCTCCAATTATACTCACTCTCAATTTCTTGTGCTATGAACTCTTCCACCTTAAAATTTCCCCGATTGCTTCCTACGGCATCGAAATCATATGGCCCTACCTCTCACAAGCCAATCTCACACAATTAGAATCGGTTAAGACCCTATATATGAAAAAGATCCTTTCTCTATGTAAATTTACTCGTTCCCGCTTGGTATATGAGATGGTAGATGAATCATTGTTTGTTGCTGACCTACAGTTTAAATTTAACCTAAGCCAATCAGATGCCTTTCGTACTGTCGTTCATAACTGCATGTCAAAACGCCTTGAAATTAGACCTGAATTCTTTACTATGGATCTGTTCAAAAATGATGATTGGAAAAAAACTCTTGCCAAAAACAGGCATGTGCTAACCCGTGTAGCAGCTCACGGTTTTCACCATTTGTTTTGACTAGATAAAAAGTTCCATTCATCATATACAGACTGCAAATGCTCCCACTGTGCTAGGGATTGCGACCTGTATCATATTTTTATATGTCCAGCTAGAACTCATTTTATTACTGATCTTGCCACAAAGGGTCTTGTCTAGAATCAGGTATATATATATTATAAAAAAAGTACAATATAGTCTGAAATGTTTAATTGATTGTAATTATATAAATATGTACTTTGTTAACTTGTAATTTTATTAATCATGTATCCTGCCATTGTCATAGCTGAAATGTTTAACTGACTGTAACTACTTTTGAACTTTGTTATGATGTAATGTTGCCTATGTTACGCCATAGTTGGTGTTGTACTCTCTGGAGTTTAATAAAAGTTTAAAAAAAAAAATCTATTGTAAGATCAGCGATAACTTTGATTGCATTTCAAAAATAATTCCTCATATTTACTTTTTATTTATTTATTTACTTATATTTATTAAAAGTTATCTTTACTATTTAGGGATATCACACACAATTCTGTGTTTAAGGGTTATGCTCATTGTGATATTCCTAATGATTGTGTACATACTGTGATGATCATTGAATTTTCATAAAATAAATAAATACATAAGAAACTAAGTTTTAGCATATCAGATCGGAAGATTTTGTTGTACCGAAAATGTGTATCACTCCAGACGCTATAATAGTTATTGCTGATGGTTATTGCAACATATATTTACCTTCTGATGGACGTGAAGTATTGCTTGAGGAAGTCCTTGCCGTAGTGCAAAACTTCCTCCTTGGATCGGGGTACGGACGTACCTCGGGTTGGATATGCCACAACACTGCCCAGGCATATCGTCTCCGAACACGAAGTCGGCTAGAAGGTAAGAAAGATCAAACGTTAACACAATCAGTTGTGATGGGCGAATCTATATTTGTATTTAGCGTACCGATACAAAAAATTTAACAACTACAATATTTTTACGACTTAAAAGGAAGGAGAAGGCTTAACAGGCCTTAATCCCGCCATAAATAAAGACGACAGTCAATCAATCAATCAATCAATCAATCAATCATCATCTATATAAGTCAAATCAATATTCTGTTAATGATGCACCCATGGAGCAGTACCGACGTAATTGACTGTCACCTGCTTATTTTCAAATCTGATTTGTGAGTATTGTTGCTTGTTAAAATGCCATTTTTTTTAATTAAATATTTTGTTAATTCTTAATTGTATCGAATTTAAGTGAACATGAAATAATCATACATAAATGTGCATCATTAGAATTAGTTCAATAGTTAATCAGATAATTGTACTAGGCACTCACAAGTAACTACTGAAAGTATGGGATTGGAAACCGTATAAACATATTATAATGAACGTTTAATTTGGTAATACATATTCTATTCTGTTTTTTTACAATTAAATACATTCCTAAATAGGTTATAGGTTGAGGTGTAAACGGGCCATGCATATAATTACTTATTTTCCCAAATGAATGGGCTTCAATAAAACACAAGCCATACTTGGCATAATGATTATCTTATAGACTGACAAAATAACACTGCCATATTATTGTTTTGTGTTCATCTCGAACAGTAACACAGAACGGTCTGGACAACAATAAACCAGGACGTTGCTGTAGTATTGCTCAAACTGAAAAAAATTATAGTAAATTTAAGTTATTTATTAGGTTTTTAATATTTCTGAAAAACGAAGCGTTGTACGGTATTTTATAATCCTAGTTGAAATTTATTGAAGCACGCCATTATATTTTGTCAATAAAATAACAGTAGTTAAGTGACGTATGACCTTGCAGATGCCATTTCCAAAATTATTTAATGTTGTAGTTAGTCAATTTTCTAGAATAATAACGCGATTATCCTCGATGCACTTCGAACGTCCTCCAGAGCGTCGCTACACTAAGTCAACGTAGACCTAAACAGGTGACGGCATTGTTATACTATTAGTATTACGAACATTAAGGTTCGCGAACGCTTCTTTATAGTCGCGTTGATGGATGACCATCTGTGGTCCATCTCCACATTTATATCTTTCATAACATGGCGATATTCATGAGAGAAAGTTATTTGATTGTACCCAAAAACGTGGTAAATGCCCATCAAAGCTCAGATATATTGAAGGTAACCTGAAATTTCATCAATATATAGCTAGCCGTTTGTCTGGTGGGATTTCATCAAGATCGGAGGAATGGTTAGTCCGGTAGATGGCGAACAATAAGACGTAAAATAACTAAAAATCGGGGAGGGGGGGGGGAATCGTGACCGACGTGACGGATAAACAGACAAAACATAATGAAACGCAAGAGCTATTTTTCTCAGGGTTGTCAAGAAAGTCTTCGCTCATCTAAAAATCGCACAATATGACTTTAGAAAGAATTGGCATGTATGATGAAGTCCATTATGAGCTTCATCAATCAACTTCATTAGTTTAAAAAATATATACATAATATTATGTAGAAGCAATCTTCTAGCATGTGATTGCCTGCAGCTTGTATGTAGGCCTACTTTGTAATAGCATAACGAAGCGACAGATACTACTGTGAACGAAGCTATTCCTTTCCAGCATAGAGAAATAACCACTTTACAGCATAGCATACAATACAGTTATTGATAACACTCAATCTCAAACAGAGATCCTAACACACGATTGCACAATGCACACAATAGCACAAGCAAACGATTGCAAGATTGTATACCACCCCAGTTTCACAGAGTTTATTCCGGGACCGCGCGTACGCAGTCCCGACTACCAAAAATTACGCGCCCGAGTAATCCACATTTGAGATCATCGCAGGGTTCAGCTCGACCGAAGTGCAATGGAAGAGCCTCAACCTGGGGGAACCTCCTTGATGATCAAGGTAACCCCTACGCCAGGTAAGTATGCTTAAAGTTGAGACACCCAAACCCTATGTACCGTGCGAGGTACCGACATGTGGCGGAATGTTAACTTGGTTTCTCGCGTGCAGAGATTGTGTTTGCAGTTAATTTACCGGTCTTATAGATTTAAAATATGGGCGCATGCTTGATGCATGATTTAAGTGCAAGAAAATGCATTTAAATTATTAATTATGAATGCAATCAGGGTGTTGATATAAATTAACGAACAAGCTTCTACAGTACGCCGCCGGGTAGCGCTAGCATCGAGCCACGCGAACGCGTTGACGGATGAGCCATCTCCTGCATTCCTGTTTGATAAAAAAATACGATGGTGTGATTTTTATAAAAAATAATTCCATGATTGTAGGCTACCTTAAAACGTAACATATCAAACATAGGCCTAAGAGATTTTGAAGGTCTCTTGAAAATTTCATGAATATCTAAGTAGCCGTTTATCCGGTAGAGAGCTAACAGATCAAATTGTAAAACTAAGTTAAATTGTAGAATGTCTATAATATTGTTGAGGGTGAGTGTTTATAAGATTAGGTGTGTATAACAATCATATCGAAGTTCAAAGGTTTCAAAGGTTCCCTGGAATATCGATAAGATCGGAGCAGCCGTTTGTTCGTTAGAGCAAAATTGTAATACAAATCCCATTAATAAACATTTTGAAAAATTGAAAGAAAATAGGCCTACATATTACACTTTATCGATAGACTTACTACTAATATTTTACGGGGTATGAGGCATATGTAGATAATACACTATTGGTACGGGTTAATAATTAAACCGTTTGTTGATAAATAAACAACAGTATGAAGGCTTATTGATTCCCAGATTAAATAAAAATTTAATTTATATTTTATATATTTAATAGTCAATACCACCAGTTGGCCTTTTAATGTAAGTAGGCATAATATTCTAATGATAGAGCCTATTTTTTTTTTAAATATATAAATGCTCCGTTATTGTAAATACCTGTCGCATATACATTGCATTGAAAACTAGAAGTCTGCCATGTTATATGCGACTTCCCCAAGTTATATCATTACCTAATATGATAGATATGTGGATTCAGGCACGTGACTTGGTGGATTCAGGCACGTGACTTTGCCTCATGTAATTTGGGACATGAAACTGTTGCAAAGTAGTTGTATTTCTGTCTATTCGAGGGTATCGGGTAACCGCATATTGAGACGAACGTGTTTCTGGCGACGACACTCAGGTTTCAACAGAGGGGTGATATATAATTATTATCTGCTGAGCTGATATGGATCACAAACACGATTCGTCTTAATTTTTATTGCCCCATGTGAATTGTTTTATTACAGTCAAAGATACAAAATCATGTGGTGGATGTCAAAATTACTGCCATCTACTTAATCTACTTTAAAATGTTATACTCTATTTTATAATTGATATGAACACAAAACCTGCACGCCAAGAGAAGCACACACGGTTGAATTTCTTCACATTTTTTTAAAAATTACGCTATGTTTAAGTTTTATCACTTTTTACATATCTATGCGCAAGCCCCGACCATCAAAACTTGTATGGAAAACATTAGCTAATTATTATAGAGCGACCAACTAATCGAATGACGTCATAGGGATAAAAATTTATAGGGTCAATGGTCGGTCATATAGGTAAGCAAATTATGTCTGGAAATCCCCAACACACAAAACAAATATAATCCCACATTTCCTAGTCTAAATGTATCATTAATTCTTCATGTGGTTGCGCTAATCCAGCCGGAAGATGTCTATGCCTGCTGCTGTGGCCATTGGTGGCCAGCTGGACGCAGATCGTCGCCTGCTGGCCTTCAACACCTTTGAGGAGTACCTGGACTCTCTGGTCACCGCCGTCGACCTCTGTTTCCTGCAGAGCACGGACACTGCGCGCACCATCGCGGAGCTGGGCTACAGGTGAGGCAGCGAGGCTAATAGCGACGCTCTTAATTACTTCTTGAACCTCAACTAGCTAGGGCGAGGCTAATAGCGACGCTCTTAATTACTTCTTGAACCTCAACTAGCTAGGGCGAGGCTAATAGCGACGCTCTTAATTACTTCTTGAACCTCAACTAGCTAGGGCGAGGCTAATAGCGACGCTCTTAATTACTTCTTGAACCTCAACTAGCTAGGTCTAGGCTAATAGCAACGCTCTTAATTACTTCTTGAACCTCAACTAGCTAGGGCGAGGCTAATAGCGAGTCAATCGTTAGTTCATAATGCGCCACTCTAGCGTAGAGGATACCCCCCAAAATAAAAAAAAATGTAAAAAACGGCAGCCAAGCTCTCCTTCCAAAGTCTTCGGCTGTTAATGCTGTGAGATATAGAAGTTGAGCCAAGCATTTCATTCTTTCTCCCTAGTTTCGCATTGAAAAGAAGTAAGATCATTTCGCCTGTTGACAAGCGCCAAGCCAACCATTTTCGTGGTAAAAAAAGTTAAAATTTTAAACTCAAAATCATAAAAAAATTACTTGGCCATTGACTTTTTAGAGTCCTCGTACCAAAATCAATAGCCAAGTAATTTTTTTATGATTTTGAGTTTAAAATTTAAACTTTTTTTACCACGAAAATGGTTGGCTTGGCGCTCGTCAACAGGCGAAATGATCTTACTTCTTTTCAATGCGAAACTAGGGAGAAAGAATGAAATGCTTGGCTCAACTTCTATATCTCACAGCATTCACAGCCGAAGACTTTGGAAGGAGAGCTTGGCTGCCGTTTTTTTTTTTTTTTTACAAATTTTTGTATTTTGGGGGGATATCACATCTTTTTGTTGTTTGTTTCATATCAAGGCTTAAAATATGTGAAATACGTGTAAAGGTGGATACAGTGCCTTTAAAACAGATTGTCTAGAAACAAAAGCTACCATCTTTTTTTTTGTTTACAATCTGTAGGCCTAGTTGGCAATATTCAATGTTTTTATTAAATTTAATATGGTTAATGTCGTCTTGGGTTTTTGTGTGAATGATTTGTTGACCGGACTATAACACATTGACGCATAATTTTAATCAGCAATTAAAATATTAAAAATTGTAATAAATACAACATAACGTTTTTCCCAAAGTAAAGAGTGGTAGGGAACAGTGGGGGTGAAATATCGCTTGTCTCCTGGCGGATTATTGTGTTTCATATTATTATGTACCACCATGCCAAATTTCATGCTGATAACTCATTCGGTACCTTTATGGTGAATGCTGGAAATCAAGGTAAAAAAAATATAAACTATTAGGGATGGGGGTTGAGAAAGTGTTGTTTAGGAAATGAGAATAGGCTTATTAGGTTAAAACACATTAAAACATAATTTACTAATTTTAATAAAAATACAATTTTGGGTTAGATTAGAGCTATGAATTATTCCAATTTTAGGGGATGATTTAAGGGATGTTGGGGGTGGAATATCGCTTGCATAGCGACGAATTATTTTTCATATTAGTATGTAACATTTTGCCAAATTCCATGCTGATAACTCATTAGGTGCCTTATGGTGAATGCTGGAAATCAAGGTAAAAATAATATAAACTATAAGGGATGGGGGTTGAAAAAATGTGGTTTAGGAAATGAGAATAGGCCGATTGGGTTAAAACACATTAAAACATAATTTAAAAAAACACCTAATTTGAATATAACATCAATTTTAGATTAGCGCTATGAATTATTCCAATTTAAGGGGGTGTTGAGGGTGGAATATCGCTTGCCTCTCGGCGGATTATTTTTCATATTATTATGTACCATAATGACAAATTTCATGATTATAACTCATTAGGTGCCTTCGTGGTGAATGCTGGAAATCAAGATAAAAATAATATAAACTATTTGGGATGGGGGTTGACAAAATGTGGTTTATATAATGAAAATATGCCGATTGGGTTAAAACACATTAAAACATAATTTTAATAACCAATTTAAATAAAAATTCAATTTTAGGTTAGAGCTATGAAATATTCCAATTTTAGGGGATTATTTAGGGGGTGTTGGGGGTGGAATATCGCTTGCCTCTCGGCGAATGATTTTTCATATTAGTATGTAGCATCATGTCAAATTTCATGCTGATAACTCATTAGGTGCCTTCATCCTTCATGGTGAATGCTGGAAATCAAGGTAAAAATAATATAAACTATTAGGGATGGGGGTTGAAAAAATGTGATAAAGGAAATGAGAATAGGCCGATTGGGTTAAAGCACATTAAAACATAATTAAATAACTTGAATAAAAATTCAATTTTGGTTTAGAGTTATCAATTATTCCAATTTTAGGGGATGATTTAGGGAGTTTTGGGGGTGGAATATCGCTTGCCTCTCGGCGAATGATTTTTCATATTAGTATGTACCATCATGCCAAATTTCATGTTGATAACTCATTAGGTGCCTTCATGGTGAATGCTGGAAATCAAGGTAAAAATAATATAAACTATTAGGGATGGGGGTTGACAAAATGTGGTTTGTATAATGAGAATAGACCGATTGGGTTAAAACACATAAGAACATAATTTTAATAGGCCATCCCTCCTACCAACCCCCCCTGGCAGCAGTGAGGCCCACCGCGGAGCACTGCGGCCAGCCCCCCTACTAGCGAACCTAGTGTGAGAAGGTTGCAACTTTAGTTTAATTGGTACAACCCCCCCTGGCAGCAGTGTTGTCTAGTACCGTGCCCTGCTGCCAACCCCCCCTGCCAACCTGGATTAGGCCCTGTTTAGGCCTGTATCGGGAATGGTATTCGTCCGACTGGCAAGTAGTAGGGCCCACTGTTTAGTTTAGGTCTGTATTTATATGAGGAATTGGAATTTGGCAACCTGGCCACCCTCCCTGGCAGAGAAATGATACCGTGTACTGCTGCCAACCCCCCCTGCTACCTCGTTTAGGCCCTGTCGTACAGGCCTAAACAGTGTTTAGGCCTGTATCGGGAATGGTATTCGTCCGACTAGCAAGTAGTATGGCCTACTGTTTAGTTTAGGTCTGTATTAATATGAGGAATTGGAATTTGACGACCTGGCCACCCTCCCTGGCAGAGAAATGATACAGCTACAGGCCTAAACGAGGTAGGCCCTAGGCAGGGGGGGGTTGGCAGCAGTACACGGTATCATTTCTCTGCCAGGGAGGGTGGCCAGGTCGTCAAATTCCAGTTCCTCGTATTAATACAGACCTAAACTAAACAGTAGGCCCTACTACTTGCCAGTCGGACGAATACCATTCCCGATACAGGCCTAAACAGGGCCTAAACCAGGTAGGCAGGGGGGGGCTGGCAGCAGGGCACGGTATCATTTCTCTGCCAGGGAGGGTGGCCAGGTCGTCAAATTCCAATTCCTCGTATTAATACAGACCTAAACTAAACAGTAGGCCCTACTACTTGCCAGTCGGACGAATACCATTCCCGATACAGGCCTAAACAGGGCCTAAACGAGGTAGGCAGGGGGGGTTGGCAGCAGGGCACGGTACTAGACAACACTGCTGCCAGGGGGGGGTGTACCAATTAAACTGAAGTTGCAACCTTCTCACACTAGGTTCGCTAGTAGGGGGGCTGGCAGCAGTGCTACGCAGTGGGCCTCACTGCTGCCAGGGGGGGTTGGTAGGAGACACAGCCATTTTAATAACTAATTTGACTAAAAATTCAATTTTGGGTTAGAGCTATGAATTATTTTAATTTTAGGGGATGATTTAGGGGGTGTTGGGGGTGGAATATTGCTTGTCTCTCGGCGGAAGTTTGTGAGTCTGGGGTACATCTAAGTGTGGTCCAAGTTTCATAGTTTTAAGATGTACCATTTTCTCTGTAGGTTCTTATTCCTCTCTGGCAGAATCCCCAACCAACCAACCAGTCAGCCGGACGATTATCGTCGATATTTCCGCACTTTTTTAACACAGAACGGGTTATCGGATCGGGCTGATTTTTTTTTTGGTATGTCTTGGACCACATATCAGGTCATATACCGAGTTTCAAGATTGTAAATCTTTCGGGACGGCGTGTGCAGATAGCTGAAAACCCCCCAACTCGGGTAGCTGTAAACAGGGTCGAGTTTGTCATCGCCTTCTAGCAGTCGCGTGCGCTTGGCTGCGGGCGAACGACCGTCGCCCTAGATGAGGCGGATTGAGGAAAGTCATATGCTGGTCAGAACCAGCCACGGGTAGGGGGAGAAAAGGGGGGACTCTCACGTCGCGGTAGTCATCCTCTTTGTTATCGTTCCTGTTGTCATGATCATCGAAGTCGTCGGGGAGGTCGTCAAGAGAAGGGGGTGGTTACCCGATACGATTGCTAGAGCTTGTCTCTAGTTTCGGGGAGTAATATACTGCCCTACTTACCAGCTGAAGTTTGCGAGATGGACTTTTTTTCTTTCCTCGCCTTCTACGTTTAGCAGAGCCATGCTCTTGGCCAAATTCTACCCCGGGCCCAGACGGGAACTCTTGATATTAGCTATAAATATAGCTGAAGTTTAATGTTTTGTGAAACCGGCACTAAAGCATTCAATCTTAATTCCCAACTATCGTGAGAGCCCGACATGCTATAGTCTAGACTTTGCACAAACTTAGATTCAGGTCAGGTCAGGTGTAATTAATTAACCAACCAGTCTCTTTGAATGACCTCTAAATACTGTAACGAAGTATGACAAGGTACAATCAAGTCAAGTGCTGTATAAACAATTCTCTTAACAATTATATCATTATGTCTGTATGTCCCACTTAAAGTTGTGGGATAAATAATTAAATACATCTCTAAACTGAGTAGGCTTTAGTTGAATAAAGAGACACAAAACTAACTACCAAAAAACATCATTAGAAGAGTTATACTAATTTATTCAGATGTACACTTAAAAAATTACTTATCTTAATGGAATTCATTTTACCTTACGCAGTTTATAGTGAAGTAAGAAATGATTTAAAATAAAAAAAAACTTTTCGAATTTGCACAAATCTTCTCTTTCGCGTCATTATATTGGCAAAATAATGATATTGAGCGAACAAATACCGAGTAAAACCGATTCGGCAGGTAAGTAACATATTGGTTTCTAGTTAGGATCAACTAAAACAAAACTAAGTGAGTGAACACTAGTTGTTATGGTTAGGACCCACGTTTTAATTCTGTCTCATCTGTGAGATTTATTTTATTAGGTTTTAATTAGGGATTAGATTTAATAATTTTAACTTAAGATTTAATAAGAAATTGGTATATTTCAATTAGGCCTATTGAAATAATGTTTCGAACCCAGAAGAAGAGAGTAAGTCGTAGGTCGTTGTAATCGAACATTTGTCAACAGTCAATCACAAAGAGTTCAAATGTGCGTGATGAATAAACGAAGTTTGGGACTCGCGGAAATAAATAAATCAAGGCAGTGAAGACAAGAAGGTTTAGGTGATACCAGAACAATTCGCGCACTAACTTCGTTGGTTTGTAATCTCACTTCAATCTACAATAAAATAGGTTAGGCGCTACTTTGTTCATAGATGAATAACAATAAGCAGCATCCATGTTGGATAACGCCTTAACGCGTAGTAGAAGAGTTGATAAGAGTAAAGGATGTTTCCATTCCCCCTTGCTTTAGTTTTGCCCCAGAGTGTACGTCGCTGATTGATTAATAGAAAGCTCATTACGGATACACCGCTCAGTTGTAACACAGGTATCTACACCTTCTGGTAACTAGGGCAGACAGACTAGGGTGGGAAGGAATGCTCAAGGGATTTCAAGGACTAAATCCAGGATTCGCCTAATGACCGTGTTGTTAGTTAGAACTCACAGGAAGTCGAGCAGGAGCTAACCTTAGGATAGGTTTACCTCTATCGTCCACACGTTCAAGTTTTTAATCCTCGTGACGCACGTGTAAGCTAGGCAGGGCCACCATGAGAATGCGAGGATGGGGGGGTGCTCGATTATTTATATAAGCAAGGGTTGGGCGGGGGGGGGGGGGGGGGGGGAGATTCCGAGCCAAAGAAGAATTAATTTGATTTACTCTTCTTGGATATCATATTCAAACTAAATGTATTCCATATCTGGTCTTTATTAAGTTTTCCTCATTCTTTTTATATTTTCATTTTGAAGTATGGATTGCTTATAGCCGGAGGTCTGGACTTAAATGCCGGTGAAATGAAATAAAAGGAGCATGTGAGTTTGTATCCTTTGAGAACTCAAACATAATCTATTCGAAGATAAAGAAAACGGGATTTGTATTGAACCTTCTTCAGAAAAACACGAGATTCAACTTAGAACATGAAATATTCATACAATATGAGTTTATCTTCTACGAATTTAAATGACTTAAAACAAAAATATAAACCTGTCATTGAAGCAAAAATGTAATCAAATTATAAAAATCGGTTCCCTGGAAGTCATATTTATTTTTAGTTTGTATTCAGTAATTTCTTGTTTTGTATATAACGGGTTTAAAAATATTCAAGACTGGCCTAATAATTAAAAAAAATATGAATGGTTAAATTAAAAGATAATAATATTGTGTTCATTAGCATAACGCATATACAGTATTTTAGGTTTTAGATCTTAAGTCATTAGGATATTGCAGACTATCTTATATTGAAAATCAATACGGAATCTACAATAGATTATGTTTAGCACTGGACTAAAGCCCGTTTTAGTCGGTACAAACTTAACACAGTACACCCGGAACTTGTCTCGTAAACACTACGTTATCTCGGTCGTTACCAATGTTAGCCAGGCAGCGTTAACTGAACAAACAACCTTTTATAATCCTCACTAGGAGGTGTTCCAATAATAACACACGACTACTCGGGAGGCTTCAGGTTCGATTCTCGTCAACAATCACTTGGCAAGAACCTAGGATGTTTTAACACGATTTGTTTTCTACCTGTTCAACTGATCATTCCAATAGTAGCTGGACACTCAACGAAAACCCGTTGGGCAGACTTCATATATCTTGATTAATACTTTCATATACAAATATCAATCAATCTCAATATGTAACAAGCCATTACTATGTGAACCTTATTAAAAACCTACGTTGAATATTACATTATATTATACATATGCCTTTCGCCATTTGCAATGGTTTATTTTACCAAGCATTCTGGGCAGAAGAGACCGCTAAATAATAAATAACTAAACATAATTAATCCCGCCCGTCTGTGAGCATTGAGTATCATGCGAAAACAAAAATATTAATAATCGAAATACTTAAATAGTGAAAGAAATAGAAAATAAGATTTGGTTTATAAAAGTAACAAAATATGTTAAATGTGCCATCACACAGGCTTATAACAATTGTTTGAAAACTCATATAACTTACTAATAAAATATGTTGATTTACATTATACATGATACAAGGATCAGCAAATTATTATTCTTTTAAAAACATAAATAGTTTACCCAAAAAGTAAGTGAATATTTAACAGTGGACCTTGAACAACAAGCTTGAAAATTTATATAGTCGTAAATACTGGTAAACAGTTTTTAAATTTAAATTTACAGGATACATGGCTGAGCTCGTCATTCTTTTAATAACTTTAATGAATACCGATCAATTGAGTGAAACAACTATAATTAAATAATATTGGAGGATACATAGAACTCACTGAATTCTTTACCTTGAAATATCAACGTTGAACGCTCAACACAGAGAAATATTTGTCTGTTATAACCAACTCTACCGCAAAGGTGAAGAAAAAAGTTTTACAACTCGAATGTAAGTTTTCCCACCAGAGATTGAGCAAATAGTTGTCGGAGAGGCAAACTTTGTGAGCTCACAAACGATGAAGTTGTTTTGAAAGAGTCCCATCATCGCAGAGTAGCCTACGTGCATTTCTATTCGTCGAAGAATGTGAAGCTGCGCAGAGTAGCCTACGTGCATTTCTATTCGTCGAAGAATGTGCGTTACCGAGCTGAGCTGAGCCGGCCGGCTCAGTGCGCTCCCAGCTCTGCTCTGACGTCACAACCATATCCCGCATCGATTAGCCTCGATGTACAGATACGAGAAACTCAAAACTGCAATAAACGAACAAATAATTATGTTTTATGAGTGTAAGTTAGTATAATCTGATTCTTTTTCTGTGCTTTGTGATCATTTATCCATAAAGGTAGGCTTAGGCATATGAATTCATGGATTGTGTTTATGAGGTTTATATTATCATTCTCATTTGACATTTAATATCAGGTTTGTTGGCAGCCATGTCGTTTAAAAAAATAATTTTATATTCGAAGAGTATAGCCTTTGTAACCGAAGTGTTGCTTTATTTTGTGAACACGAGTAACAAGAGTCAAGTAGGCTATGAAGGTAGGCATGAATTCAGGGAATGTGTGAGATTTATGAAGAGACTATTAGTGGCTCCATACCATCAATCTCAATTAACCTACGACACATCAGATTTGTTGGCTTTTTGTGAACAAATTAATTACAAATATCTTTTCAGGTGTTTTTTTAGTGTGCATACAAACGAACTCAAATATGCATGAGGTTTGGATGTTCAATGGGTATTTAATTGTGTTATTTATGTTTACACTGTCGCAAATTCGATTAATCATACTAGCTAAACTGAGCTTTGAATATAAAAATGAGGGAGTGCAGTTCATTTAAAACAGCTGGCGGAGTAGGGGGGCTTAATAAATGGCCCATCTCGCTCGGCGGTATGGTCGCCGCACTTGGTATGATTAGATCATACGCTTTCCAGCTCTGCATAAATACTCGTTGTTGAGTTTTTAATAACCACATTTCACATGAATTGTTGCCAATGACGGCGTCTTTCGAAGTTATATAATGCTCAGTGACACTTTATTCGTGAGAGCCATTCGGAATGAATATTGTATTACTTTATTCAGTTTCGCCTGGCATTTTCTGCAGGGATACTATCAGATTATACAATTCTAAGGGTTTTTATACGTGTCTTGTGCAAAATGAAAATGCTCTTATTGTAGGGGTTACGAATACATTCCCAGTTAGAAGCTAATGCCTACTGACAATATTTCTCTGTGAATACCAGGTGTCCCTTCACAACCATCCCAACACCCTATCTACCTTAGTTTGTCACCCGAGAGAGTCATACCGGGTACAACTTTAGTGTGCACTCGACAACGAGCAACGCTACGAGGAAGTTCTATATTAGAATACGTCATACGTAATTGACGCACAATCATAACCACGCATGTTATGCGTGGTGTAAATAATAAGTGTGAGGAATTTCTGAAGTTACGAAATGGAGAGAAAGCTGTGTGTATACCTTCAGCTAGCTCCCTTGCTACGAGGAATCTAATTGGCGGGGCGTGATCTCGATACCGAAATGAAAATAAACTAAGTAGATTTATTAATAATAATAATAATAATAATAATAATAAGTGCATAGACCTAGATGTTGGGGTAGTGTGTAATTTTTTCGATAGGGAAAATTTAAATCTTTACTGTGGGAATAAAACCTGTTATAGGGTGCAATATATGCCCCTCTTCACGTGAACTAGGTACGTTGCGGACAAGACAATTTGGTGAATGGATGTCCGAGGTCTGTTTAAGAGGACTCAAGCCCTTACATTCGCATAAACGACTGAGGAAAACCTCGGAAAACCTTTAGTCAGTCTCGGCGGGATTCGAACCCGGGACTTCCCGAATCAGAGTCGCGCTTAGCGCTCGAGCCAACAAGTTGTCGGTTCGAAGGGGAAGCATGAACGTAAGTTGTGGTAACAGGGCGTGTTGTTTGTGGTGGTGGTAGTGGTGCAGATTTCTATGGATGGCCATCTTGTACCATCACAACAGTAATACGTAGAACTTCACCACACCCCCATCCCTTGTGTAGGGGGCCCGGTCGTTAAGCGCATCTTGTCAATACTAATGAAACTACACAGTGACGTTTGCTCATCTTGTTTTTCCACCGAATTATATTTGTTTTGCATAATTCACGATGTCAAACATTCAAACCTTTACTTCATTTAACT
Source organism: Sweltsa coloradensis (assembly GCA_024449915.1). Classification (NCBI taxonomy): domain Eukaryota; kingdom Metazoa; phylum Arthropoda; class Insecta; order Plecoptera; family Chloroperlidae; genus Sweltsa; species Sweltsa coloradensis. The sequence continues at coordinate 24,438 of JAMZAV010002500.1, forward strand.
GAACAAGACTTGTTAATGTTATTATCTACTTATCCATTATGCGCATCGATTCAAGTTGATGCCAGCTACTATTTTCAGCATGAATCAACCCGAGTTACCTGTTTTAACACATGAATTAATCTCAACACGAATAAACCAATTTCACGCCATTTAACTCTCGCATTTCCCGTTTAAATACTTTGTACTCGACTGAAGGTAAGCCCGCGTCTAGCCTAGATGACCCTGAAGCCACTAGGACAACGAGCACGTCTAGTTGGCGAGGGATCGCTAGTTTGTTCACACTGGACTCGGCGAGATTAGCAAAGACCTCGCCACTCAGGATTCCCACACGCAGCTCGTAACTCGACGCTTTGATTATGTTTAGATTTGTGCGTGTATACTGTGCGTAAATAAGACGATATATAAGTGAGGGGATGGTTAAAGAATGTATGGTGTTGAAATACGTGTACCCGGTGGACATGGATGTAAGTTGTAAAAAATACGCTAAAAATAAAAATGTTGGTAGAGGTAAGAAAATATTAAAAGTTGATAAAATATATTAGGATTAAAATCGTGGCGATGATTGCTTTACTATCACACTTGCAAAGTTAAATCAGTATGTATATGCATGGTCAGTGGACAAGAATCCAATGACCATTGCATATTAAATAAGTGAAACACCCTTTTCCATATGAATTGTGATATGTACTTTAAAAGCCTTTCAACCATCTAGAGGCCTTCGTTTAAATGTTTAAATGCTGATAGTTAGTTAAGTTTAACATTGATTTATTTGCACGTCTGTAAGCATATGCACGACTTATTACACTAAACGAGTAAACAATTTGTATGAAACGCGTAACCTTAGATATTGCACTTTATTTGATACACTCTTATTGTCATTGTACGTGTTGCTTGAGATTATAGATAATAATTGGTAATAATTGGCAATAAAAGCGATCGTTAAACAGTTCATTGCGTTATCTATATGCGCTAGGATAAGCCATCATATACAATAAATGTCCTTATCTCAGCTATACTTTCGGCATACTGCTTACAACATAAAGTTACACATAAATACCTTATTTAACAATGATAAAGAATATTAACAATTAGGAAGAATAAATAAGTAATTTAAATTAAAGTCGTGGATGGATGGATGTGGATCCACATGTCAAACCTTCACCGCAGAAAAGCTTTTAAAGCATGGGTCAAGTCGAACGAACATGCAGTCAAGCGCAAGGCTCTAGCGTTGCGCACACGGCATTATTAAAACCTGTGTGCTCGGTGACTATTTGAACAGCGTGAAGCTACTGGAGCGGTGCATTGCTATATATTTCCAGTACTTCTTTGAAAACAAGAACTGTTTGATCATATTCATAAGGATTACTTATTCATGTCTGTTTGCCATATCTACATTTATTACGTATTATTCGCAGTGCCTAATCGGTTGATTACAGTTTTGATTTAAATCGATAATACACCATTTATTATTCACTTCCAACAAAAACAAAAAAACAATACACGTAAAAACACGTACAAAATTGGAATTTTTTGCTGTTTAATTTTATGACTTAATAAATTTGTCATCTAAAAACATATTTTGTTCGTTATACAAAGCCGTTCGCGGTGACACATGCGATTAGGGAACTGGTCCGAACTATATGGGTCTACGAGGACTTGGGCTCGAATCCCGCATACGGCATGTTGTTTGTAATCGTCCTTCATCGTCATCTATCACCACTCATCGTCTCGAATAGCCATAGTGCATTAATATGAGACGTTAAGCAAATATATCATCATCGTAAGTTATACAAACAAATAATCGATATTGTAGTACCTTACCAGTAATATAATAAGAATGATATGAAAATCCAGAAGGCAGGTCGATTTAATACAATCAATATGGAAGAAGTGTTTAATTCCCGTAAATTTCACTAACCAGTGTGGGCATTTGAAAATCCGACAATACCGGCTGCAAAGTTCATGAAGTGAAGTATGAATTTAGAATAATCCCATTCCTCAAGCTTTTGTATGACAATAAACAAGGTATGGAAATATTTACCTCATAATGAAAACGATGAGTTTATTTTATTCTTTTGGTGTGCCCAATATGCTCTTTTAGATCAATAACTTGCATGTTTCTCATGTAACACTTCTAAGCTACTTCAGGACTGAACAAAATATCACTTGAACACAGTGTTATATATTCTGCAATGCATAACGATGCGGGTGTTGAGCGTGTTAAGCGGACCCGGCGCCTCCACCAAAGCATGCTCTTAAGTTGAATACTTCGAAAAGTATTAATTTGACACGACTATATTAAAATGATTTGTACGTAAACATACCCAATTTAAGTATATTCAAATATATTTTTATCCATTTGATGTTCACGAGGATATTTATTGTTTGTTTTGGAATGTGGGTACAATAAACAATAAAAAAGAACAAAAAATGTATTTATTAAAAATCAAAAGTGCAAACGAAACAGAAATCAAAATTTGGCTGGATAACAAGTTTAATTCAAATAAGTAGGCCCCAACAAATAAAATCATATTTGGATTCAAGGACGCGTCAACCGTTAGGTCATAATGCATAAACAATACTATAGTTTATTTAAATTGTTGAATTAGCTTCTTTTGGAACGTGTTGTTACTTTCACATAAAAACTACCATTTAATTAATTTGCGAAGACACCAAACCTGTACACATCAGCGGATATGATGTTTTAGGGGTAGAAAAAGAGCCCCAAACTAAATTACATTACCTCGCCTAAAAACTACAGCCATTCACTTAGAGGAGAGAACAAGATGTCGTTTAGAGTGTCTCACTAGACAAAAACGCGCCCATTGCTCTGAGTAAAATGTTGGTTGAATTGGCTGCAGGAGTTCTGGCGAGACGCTGTCCCGGGAGAACTTCTACACGAGACGCAAAGCTGTGATGAAAGCGCTGTACCCGAGTAGGAAGCCGTATGAGCTCTGCAGCGAACACTTGGACATCGAGGACCCCTTCCTACAGGCGCTGGCCTTGAGGGAGAGGCCTAACCGCGTGGGACTGATGTCGGTAAGATGCAAGGTCCACTTAGAGGGGTTGAGGCGATGAGGTACCCCTGACGCAATACATTTGCGCCGACCACATGAGTACGCCTACACAAATTGCCGGACATTTCTTTATAAAAAAGGTTGTAGGCTATCCTTGCTAAAAATGTACCAAGCTTAATTAATCCTACTGGCTTTAAAACCACGCTCTTAGAACAACATCGGCTAAACTTAGAAACTAAGTATTTTAAAACACGATAGCAATTTATTTGTAATGAAACTCTTGAAAATGGATAATATTTATATTTTTGTGCGGTTTTGTAAAATGTATATAATTACGATTTAGTTCTATTCATGGACGATAAATTCATGCCAGAAATGTCACATGAAGAACTAGTGTAATCTACAGCTCATACTCAGTCACTGGTTTGTGGTTTCCTTAGATTTTCGTAGTTACGCATTCTATTATTAAAGCAGTTAGGACGAGTGTCGTGTTAATTCTCCAGCCTAATTAAACGTAGCAGCTACGCCCGCTGTAAGCAACTCGACGCTACCACAAGTCTCAAGCACACAGAGGTATTATGCTGGGACCGTGAGTACTAGGCCCTACTGCTATCTCAGTGGCTGACAATAGCTTACCTGGACATATCCACCACATTATTATCTACAGATTAAGACCCAGGTTTAGTTTACCAACCTCCAATTGTCTGAACATGAAATGTTGGGGGATTATGATTAAGATGATAATTCTGAACTATAGTGTGACGCTCATGTTTAACAAGTAAAGTAGGTACCTTTGCAAGTGTGAATTAATTGTTTGATCAATTGTAATAATGTTGCTTTTTTATATGTTTGGCGTTGAATAATACAAATATCGCAGTTTATTATGACATCATCTCATCATCACATATTTAAGGTTCGGTAAATGAGGCGTCGATATTCTAGATTTGGTTATAGCTTCGTCTGCAACGTTTTAGGTTTAGAGGTAGATCTAAAGAAGAGATTTCACAATATTCATATATTATAATATTAAAAGGTCTAAAAAGAATAAAGTTATTTGAAATAAAATATTTTAATTGGTGTAAATATTACTCAGACGCGTAGATTTGAAATGCAGGGAATAAATGTACGAGTGCGAATGATCATTATTTACGAGGCTATTTGAAGTGCGTGCTCTATCTGATATTCCGGGCGCCATTTCCAGACAAGCTGTTATTTTAAAAATAAAAGGTCTAAGACGTTGTCCCGTAAAGTTATTCTGGCATGTAGCTGTGGTATCTGGGAGTGAACAGAATCTGCGCGTTCATGAAACACAGCGGTAAATTAAGCCAAGAACAAATGCATTTTACCGAGTACATAAAATCGTAGTTTTTTTTGCAGTTAATCTTATGGACAATTTTGAATCCATTTTGGATGCCAAATACAAATATGTATACCGAGTATGATATTGTGTTTAGTTTGCTCTTAAAACATTTGTCTGTTTATGTCTATATTATTCAGTTTCTTGATAAAACGGAACCATGGAAGTGACACTGTTGACGTGCCCTGTAACCGCAGATAAACTAGAAAACTTCTTGATTATATTGAATGCAGAACTTCACCACGTTGTTCTAGCAAAGACTAAATCGTTACATGTTTGACAGTTGAGATTGTTTACAAAAGACTGAAAACAAACTTTAAATCAAAACTAAATCCTAAATTAATAGAAACTATGGATCCACTTTAAAGTTGGATTAATGTCACAGTTGTGCCACTGAAACTTTTAATGATTACTCGCCGAATTGTGATTACTTCACAAATCCCGTATGGGAAAACAATTTGAACTTTTAGAATATTTTAGAGTAAAGCTGCATGTAGAACATAAATGAGCTAGTGGAAAAGCAAAACGTTTCTTTTTACAAAATAAACATTATTGAGCAAAAAATACAAGTTAGAAAATATGACACCTTAATATGACCTATTTGAGTGAACTTGGCTGTGGGTAGTTGGCAGGAAATCTTCAATGGTTATTTTATGTTACTGAATCCCAGGAGTAGTCTTATTTTACTGACGAAATCTACGGGAAAACTCCAATCAGGATTGCAGTTTCAGAATCGAGCCGCCGAACTAATTTAGTTTTAGATTTAACGCGTGGGCTTTATTTATCAGCAAAACACCTACCTACTTCGGTCCTGCTACATCCTATGTTCGATTCGGTTCGAATCAGGAAATGGTTACGCTACATACCTCATTATATCACCAATCTCATTGCATGAAGAGAGACACTCCAATAATAATGATTATCATCAATAAACAAGCTGATTAAATTAGCATTGCATATTCAAGCCGAGGCACAATGCAATGAATAGAGTCCTTGTTACGCCGTACAACTGCTGGCGGTAGGTCGTGACTAATGAAACATTGTCAGACAGAGCTCGTTAATAACTTATTTCTCATTATGCACCATTCGCAACATTGCATTGGCAGTGTTGACCTGTTACGTCATAATATTAATTTGCAATTCTACCTTCTAATCAACTCAACTTTACACACCTTACCTGACAATCTTCCTATAAAAAAGTATTAAAACACTGTTTAAAACAGGAAGACATCTTCAAGAGAAATAATTGCTTTAAAATTTGAAGTTAAATTAGCTTCAGTAAGTTATTTGATTGGGATCATTATTCATTAACCAATTACACCAATTATCGTAATGATGTATTTTAGACTAAAACTCGACATTTATTAATTAATTTATTATTTCACTGATTGATGTGGAATAAAACTTTCTATACAATTTTGTTAATTATTGTTCTTGATTGGATCTAATAACTGAGAGCCTTTTCGGAAATTTGGCTCGGCATTTTATTATTCGTACAGAAGCGCCTTACCAAAATCCAACAGATACGTCCCAAAATTTGTTTTCCATATTTAAATAGTCCCGATTGTAATATTAAATAATTACATATTGACGATACTCCTAGACACCTATCACACCCTTTTACTGTCGTCGATACACCCCCTATCACCCCCGCCGGTACCATCACCCCCCCCCCCCGCCCACCCTCCTGTCACCCCCGCCGGTACTATCAGTTGTATGTAACACGTGGTGTATACAATACCATAATGGTCACTAGCTGTGATAACATCACATAAGTTGTGAGGAGACTCCAATCATCAATCAATCAACCTCGCCTTCAACTAAACATCAATTATTCAACCATTATCAATGAACAATGCAATTGAAATAAGCTGGTAGGGACGGTATTATCAGATAACAATAACACCATCATTTATTATTGGTTTTCGGTTTTCGGTCTATAACGTGTAATAATAGAGTAAATTTAATCCATGTGTTGTCGCGCAATGAATGGCGCTGAGCTGTGGCTAATCCTCAATCGCGTGAATGAGTTTCTCTGGTAGATATCGTTTATATGATGGTGATTATCAACAGTATTGAATTACACAATTAAATAAGGCTAACTGATAAATTCATAAAAAAGATTTAACACATTAATAAAAGTAAAGGTAGTTAGATATGAATTTCAATATCGAATAGACAGCGTTGGCGAGACTGATTCGGAAGGTCCTGGGTTTTCCCATAGGTTTCGTTGAGTCCTTTAAGAAAGTCAATGGACAGCCTTTCACAAATGTATCAATTCCAGTACCTATTTTTTATAGACATCTGATGAGGGGCAAGCATTGCACCTTGGTCAGGTTTCCCACGTTAAAAGAAACGAAAATAATATTGATAACCGAACACGGTATGTCGATAATCTATCAAATTATAGAATAAAAAAACGATTGATATTCGACTTCGAATACAATATATTATATTTTTTAAATAAAGTATTATATCGGCTTCAATTTAACCTACTTTAAGGCAACCCATTTACATCGGACGGAAAATCCGTAAACTGAAAATGTACTCTAAAATCCATCGTTAACACAAATATCCTTTTAATTTTGTGCTGTAAGAGCTTAGCTGTGAAGTGCAAAAGAGGGGCGATATTGTCGCGAATTAGTTGTTCGATTACTGATCGTTTCGTCAAATAATCGTATCGGTCTACGAAGATTATTGAACGACATCCCTATATTTTACTATGAGGGTATTAAATAGTGTGAAAGCCGGATCTTGATAAAGTCAACTCTGAATGGGGTAATTAAATGGACTTAATGTTATAAGACCAAGGTTTGAGTCATACATAAGTTTTGATTTTTGTTTTAAAATCGAATTATCACGTTATATCACCTCTACTTCACTAAATATTATGTCATGTGCAGTGCATGTCGATTTGCTTACAAATGATTTTTGTTAATGAGCAGGATTTAATTGTACGTCGATAGCCGAATAATGCAAAGGTTTACAATGCCATTGTATAAAAAGCCAGCCTTTTTGCAGGAGTATTTACCGATACCGAAGATATTTTTTTGCATTTTATTGTTTGCAATTTCCCATTATCTCATTCATCGCTATTTCATTCAATAGTCGCGAATAAAATTTAATAAGGTGCATAGCGAAAGTTCTTATTTATTCAGTAATATCAACGTGAGCATCGCAGCGAAGATATTGCGAGCATAAAGGAAAATAAAATATTTCGTTATAATAATACAGTATGCAGTGTAATGCAGTGCTGACGTGCACTGTATAGAGGCAAGATATGAGGGCTGTCTGCAGTCTCATTGTTCCAAACGGCAAGGGAAACAGAACAATCTCAAACTCTGTTTGCCTGTAGCCATATCGGGCCTGGTTCATTACAATCTTTGTAACTTCCAGAGTAACTAACTGTGAAACTGTCGCGAATAACAAAGATGCGTGTCCGCGTGTTCGTTCACAGCTATCTGTTTACCTTGTGTTTTTGTTATTGGTATGTACGCTTCATCTAGTACATACTAAACACGTTCCCTTTCTCGTATTCCCGCGACTCTCGGCGTTTAAATCTGTCAAGTGTGACTATAGCAAACGGTGGCATTAATTGCCAATCTCGTATAATTAGTATTCATGACAATATTTCACGGCTCCTCGTGATCAAAGATGTATACGCGCTAATCGTAGCAATTAGTGTGGGCCTAAGAAAGTATACGAGTGCACTAAGGGGTGTGAGGTTGAACTGCATTAGAACACAGGTAGGGAGGGAGCGTTTATGAATGCTGGATTTATGAGATGAAGACAGCTTTTGTTTACTGTCGTTGATTATCTTTCAGGCAGTGACATCAAACACCTTTGATGGGTTTAATTAGACTTAAGAGACATGATTTTCATGTCTTTAAGGGGTATTCACCCGCTAGAATATATTTGACACGGGCTAAAAATATATTAATTAATAAAAAAAAAACGCCTTAATTTTCTAATACGGCCCCTTTGACAAAAATCTCCCATTAGAAATAACTTTTCGACGTTCTTTATACACAATTACGTTTTTTTTTCATATTGCCCAGATAAAGTATTGGATAATAATGTCTCTCATTCATGCACTTTGATTTTGTTTTTCGACAGTCGCTTCATTCACAATTGGATTGACTTCACAAAGATGTGAAAACCTTGGGTTTTGTGATTCATTTTAAAAAAAATTTTATTTCTATTGTTTTCCGACGCAAACGCTAAGGGTAAACACTACCGCATGGTACCAATATTAAGGCTATTCGACCGCGTTTTTCTATTTTCCAAAATATGTTACCAAGCCAAAATATAGTGAATGGCTTTGAAACCTGGCTCTTTAAGAAAATCAATTTTTTTCTTCAAATTTTTCTGATCCGGTACACGGCCAATATCGCCATCTCAAAATAATATCAAACTTCAATTCGCCAAGCCACACGATTCAACGTAGGGTGTTGTGTTTTTGTGACATTAATTTTCAACTGGTTTTCTATAGGAAATAGACGTTTGAAATTATTTTGAGGTGACGATATTGGCCGTGTACCGGATCAGAAAATATGAAAAAAATAGTTTTGATTCTCTAAAAGAGCCAGGTTTCAAAGCCATTGACTATATTTTAACTTGATAGCATATTTTGGAAAATAGAAAAACGCGGTCGAATAGCCTTAAAACCACGCTAAATTACTGTTTTTTTAGTGATAACTCGCGAACGCCGCTAAATATCGCAAAACCGTTTGCAGACAACTATGAGGTTTTGTGAGGACAATAGCCGCACGAAAAAACATTGTAATGTGATGGTAATTAAGTTTTTTTAAATTTTTAATTAATTAACTGCATATTTGAAATACAAACCGCACGGATTATATTTGAGTGTTTTTTGTTGCATTATATTGTTCACGCCGTTACCCAGATATCACGAAAAAATGTAATTTCGCGTGATTGTAATATTGGTGGTAGTCTTTAATTAAAACTTGAGAAAGCTATGTTGATAAATACCGTCGCAGGTCGTACATGATATCAGAAAGTGCACGTACACGTTATAGGGTTTACAACGTAACGTTAATAAATACATGACAACCGTTTGACAGAGCACAATTCATGATGTATTATTACTTTTTATGTTCAATAGTAAAAACACGTAATAAAAAGGAGCGTTTCTAAAATTATGGCTTAGCCTTTCCATCGTGACAGCATTTTAACAACACAGTCACAAAATAATTATTTTAATAAGATGGTCACATTTATCCTTTTCAACATTTTGAATTCGAGGACAAAGAAAATCACAATCTTGCATAGATAATGAAATACAACAATGCTCCCTTTTCATTGATTCTCTTTTGTCCATGAATTCAAAAAGTTGGGTAGAAAAATTGGATTGAACCATTTATTAGTAATTAGTGAAGGGTAGGTACTAAAGCTTCATTTTTAAAAGTTTCAATGTACCCTTGAAGATTTCTTAAAATCAAGGATAAACGACAATCAAAGAACGGGCGGAATTACTGTATTTTGTTAACAATATTTTAATTGTCTTTGTCCTTGAATTAAGGGAAATTTGACGAACTATTGAGACGGTAAAATGGGGCATAGCACAAGTTGGGTTCCTATCGACGTAACGCATTTATATAAAGTGGTGTTATTAAAAAATTTTTTACTAAAACTTTTCTTTTCCATCAACCGGAAATGTGTTTGCTTAGTTGAATAAAGTGGTTAACTCTTTGTGAATTATATCCATCTTTCAGATAACATATTTGGATGAGCGAAGCGAAGACTTCTATTTCATTTTGTGTTTTTTCTTTCACTTACGTTACCCCAAGAAAAATAGCTCGGGTGTTTTGTTTTTGTTAGTTTTTTTGTCTGTTTGTTCGCTCTCTACCGTGGAAAACGGCACATGCGATCTTAATGAAAATTAGAGGGGTCCTTCGAAATCTCTGAACTTCGACCTGCCATTTTCTTGTGTATAATCGATTAAGTATTTCTTATGATTATCGTACTTGTACGATTTTTTCAATTTTTAATGAGATAGTTTCGTGATATTTGGCAAACGGCTACTCGATATTGACGAAACTTTATGGGAACGTTTAAAATCACTGAAATTATATATGTTATGATTTTAGAGACATTTGAAAAAATATTTCTTATAGAAATCGTACTTATACGATTTTTTCCCACGTTTTTTAAAACGATATTTTCGTAGTATATTTGGCCGATCTGACCAAACGGGTGGGGCTACAACGTTCATATTATACATGGACAAAGATTATGGTGATATAGAGCCTGTTGAAAGAAAAAGTCGAAAAAGTTGGTCAAAATTCGTAGAATTAAAAATTTTAATATAAGTTTTTTACATGTGTATAATTAACAAGTAATAAGTAAATATAGAAAAAGTAATGAGATACCACTTAAAATAGTAATCATTGGACATAAATATTTTAAAAAAAAATCTCATCCATCAACGCGACTGGAAAAAGCGTTCGCGAAGCGGCCTATTTTAATAAATATTAAACTACGATAGGACTTGTGAGACCGAGTAAAAATCGGTATAGAAGAAACCATGTATTTGGGCGACATGTACAAAATCTAGCCTAGAAAATCTCGTTCGACGAACTTGGCTCCCGTCAACTCGAGTACCAACGTATTATGGTCGTCGTAAAAGTCACGTCTGCATGATTGAATTCACCTAGCTAGAGCAAGCCCTAAGCACACGTGAACGTTGTTTCGACGTATAACGTTTCACAACATTTTATTGCGTTCACATGAGTAGACAGTCAACACACGTGTACTCAAATGAAGTGTCAGCTAGAACATTCAATGCAATCTCGTCCTAACAAAATGATGGTCGTAAGAATGGATTTACGATACACGTTAGAGATTGTTCAATTAATAGGCACTAGGTTCGACATTTTCGTCAGGCACTTAACGAGAGTTCCGGCTTCATCGACTACGCTCATCGTCTGGTCACCGAGGGTTGGAAGCCGATGTTTGAGGAGAAGAAGAGGTTGTGGCCGCGGTGCACAGACCTGGGTTACTACAACTGGAAGACGGGAAGAAGCTTCTGCAACTCCTCTCCCAACTTCAAGGTAACGACGTGTTAAACTTATGCTACAAGGAATCACCACCGTAGAAAGTCACGATGAAAAATAAGTTAAATAGTAATAAATATAATATGTTTATACACTGCTTCTACATAGTGACAAACATATTACAATTCGCGACATATCCTCCTCCATCTACATTTCTGCCACAAGGCACATTCATAAGCATCTTCCGACTAGGATTGAAATCCAGTACCATCACCATACCCTCTGAGAGAGACATTACGCACCCCTTGCTTTCGTACTCACAATTAAATAAATTGAATTGCTCAATCAAGTTTAATTGACATTTGATTACGTTTTGTCATACTTACTTCAAGTACACAAAATGATTTGGTACTTCGGTACAGTAATATGTAAATGTTTTGGAGACGAAGAAAAGATAAAATACAATCTCAGCATCCACACAGATATTCTATACGAGGACCTGTAAAAAGTTCCGTTTTAGTGCTTAAATAAACGCGTCAATTTTACACTTCTAAACTGAGGTTTCTTATATAGAAGGTGGTTTACAAACTTACCGCATAAACACTCTTCAAACTTTTCAATAGACGATTGAATAAAGTTACTGCCTTTTAGTCCTCGAAGTACGCACTATACACATTTTATGTGGGAAGATATAGCCCATCTTATTGACAGAGCTGGTGTAAAGAATATTTAAATGAGGAGACATAAATCGATCGAGTGGTTAACTATTTATTCTTCTTAAATAAGTGCGGAATTATGAAGCATCCAGTAAATATTTACTTATTTTTTGTTTGTATGATTAATTTCACGAGCTTAGAAATCGTTATAACAAAAGGTTAGAAAATGGAGTGGGTTTTGTTTAACATTGTCTTATGTGAACTTGAAACTCAACACACCGTACAACTGTTATCCCCTTCAGCTATAGACGGATAATGTTAATGTGTTAATAATGTACATTTCTTGGTATCAAAGGATTGCAAAGTCTGCTACAGCTCCAGGGTAACCAAGTGGTGAAAGGAAGATTATTTAATAATGTAAACTGTACAAGTCGAGTTTCTAGGCAGTTTAGCGCGGGGCAAATGTCAGTGATACGTCATAACGTGTGCCTTAACCATCATATTGTCACCCGGAATAAATGTGGAATAGCAAGTGTATAAAGAAAAACTGCTTCACCTGGAAATTGCTATGAAGTATTGTCGAATTTACCACCTTTAAATATTGCCCGGAGAGTGGTAAATCGAAAACACAAAGAAAATTAATAGGTCTAGCTCAAATTGCCGGTGAAAACACGAAAAACTAATTATAAAATTTATTAATGGTTACCTAATGAAGCGTTATTGATATAAACATATTTGATTTCATGAATGTTAATGAGATTAATAAAATTAATCATATAAATTTGCATATGATTATATAAATATGGTCGATATATTATTGAAATACAGCGGGGAGGCTTAGATCCTTGACAATTATGTTTTTTCATGTTTTCAAAAGCTTATTATTTATTTATATTCCATTCATAACAAACCCGACAATGGCATTTCTCTTGACTTAACTTTAAGATTTTTAGGACCACGACAGAACTAGCACCATTACTTTGTATTGGAGATAAGTGTGGTTGAAATTGGAACGGAGTAAGTGTTAAAGGTAGGGACATGCACAGCTTACTAAGACCCCCGCAAGTGTGGAGAAGAATTTACTAGGTATAGACAGAATGCGCGGAAGAATGAACAAGACAAAATACAAATTGTGTGAGGTGATGTTAAACAAGCACAAGAACCCCTTAGCTTGCACCAGTCAGGCACTTTGACTAGATAAAAAGATAGGACGATATTTTTTGGCGATAAATTTGAATCGAAATACATAAATGCCACAGTCAGGGCTCTCTAATTTATTAAAATACTTCGGCGTAAACAAGTTTTGAACAACGTGTCGACTACTAAGTCTACACAAAAAGAAAAATCTTAAACTTTAAAAATCAACATTTAAACTTTTAATGTAGTCTAGAAATTTCAGAACTTTATTTTAAAGGCACGCAATTTAAAAATGTTACTTTTCACAGTTATTTTTCAACCTTGTAGCACATGAAAATGAAAATAAATCCGCTTACCTGGATTGCTGCTAAAGTCATATCTTTGCGTATATCTCAATGGTAATCAAATATTACAATTTTAAAGTGTTTGCCACTGTCCCAAAAGAGCCCACTGTCCCACTCGTCTCACACTCATGATTCGCTGACGAGATCGCTAAAAACCACGCATAGCTTTATGAAGGCAAATTTACTCTCGGTTTTGCTTTAAGGATTATACCAAACCAATCCTATTATATCACCTATATAAACAGCCTAATGAGTTTTACCATTTTATTTTCCCCTTGTAAATTTTGAATAATTCTCTCTCTCTCTCTCTCTCTCTCTCTCTCTCTCTCTCTCTTTTGCAGACTCCCTCTCTGTCTCCGACTCACATGGTGAATGTTTTCGCCTCCTCTCTCGTATGACATTTCAGTGTAGGGACGTTGCATTTATTGTACGATTTCACGAATAGGAGGAACCGAAATAAATCCTAATCTTAAATCAAACAAAATCATGAATGATGGCTTTGTAAACGAAAGACAAATGCTTTGCCATGGGTCGGGACGTTTTGTTCGTTTCTTTCAAATCCTAACCCTGCCTGACCCAGCACATTAACTAGTTCGCCTGGACTCGGGCAGACAGAAACAGACACCACACTTAGTACACTGGTTACATGTTTTATTTACTACTAACTTCATTCCCAGTTCTCGTGAGAGGAAAACTAAAGCTGCAGTTATGTTGTTTATAAGTGAGGAGAATTTCTTTTATTTCATGAACGGAAATGCAGGGATTTACTGGAAAGTTTTTCAGATACTTTCAAGAAAAAGTTTGATCTGTTCACCTTGAATGCACAGATGTTTTAACTTGTAAAGTCTCTCACCCTGCACAGGCTTTTAGCCCAGTTTCCCACCGACCTTGATGGACAGTATTAAAACGTTAGGTTAAAGAGATAGTTAATTCGAGGAAACACGATTATCAATGGGAGTAAACTAAAACTAAAGCTTTTACCGTGATCGACCAAGCGAGCCTTTACAGGCAGTGATCGTTAAGTGGCTCTGGAAGTAGCTTATCGATGCTCTTTTGTCATTCAGCCGGTTAAGAGCGAGGTTATCAAGTTGATGTCACTTACTGTTCAGTGAATGAATATTCATTTGGGGCAACATAATATGTTTCCCGTAGTTATAAGAAGTTGTAGAAGAAGCTATAATATAAAAAAGGAATTATAACAATAAGAAATGGAAATAAGATCATACGTTATAGTTTAAATGTATTAAAAAGGAGTAATACAATAGCGTAAATTTTATTAATTTTATAGCCATAGAGAAACAGTCTTATATTTTAATAATAACTATGAAAATTGATTTTAAAGACACATAATCGAAATGAACCACTTTATATGTTTCATCCCCAACAACTCAAGCTATCACTAATGTGGTAAATGATCGTTTAACGAAATACAACGACCCAGGGAGAATGCGGAAAACAGGTATTAGTTTAGCGTAAAGTTGTGCCAAGTTTCTAAGCAGTAAATTAGGATGGAATTGTTGTATACCACAATGATGTAATTACAAATGTTTGACCAGTCATATTCGTCCACTAGAAGCGTAGAAACGCATCTTCCCTTCTCATTTACATCATTGATTGGAGCGTGTCACAGCTGTTGGCCCTAAACGAGGAGAATTGTTATTAAATCTATGCAAATGTTGTAACGTTAGCAATGCATTATTTTATGTTTGGTATTGAAGCGTTTAGTTTGTTCGTTCGATTGAAACCTCTTTGAGTTGCAACGTTATATTTCTCTTTGTCATAAACACCAGAAAGAAAGGCGATATCGTTGAACGTCAAACCTTCATCGTTGCGTTTAAAAAGACTCGCCCTCACAATAATTAATACAACTTGATGAAATTCTATCTCGTCACATTTAATTGTGTACTTGACGGTGACAGGGTAAATTGAACTTTCTTCGCAGTTGTCGAGTTCACGGCTTTTACTTCAGCAATGAGCCAAATAAAGTGCGGCGGAAAATAAGACCCAGCGCCTCCGCACCGCACTGCCCAAAATAAATTAGTCGGCTAGAATACTTATCAAAAGACATAGAATCATATCTGTCAACATATTCATGAAGTACACTGTACAAAATTGTGTGTGCTGTAGAATAGTTTTCTTTTGTTTTAATGACAATGGTGGAAAAGAGTTTGTTAATGTTAACATTTAAATACAGCATTGCTGCCATTAATCAAGCGTTACAAAAATTATAAATCATGATTTTGATAAAATTAAAAGTAGTAGGACCCAGAACATACAAATACTAATATTAAGTATAATGTTAGAAATGTAAAAAATACAATTTATGAATAATGTACTTAATATTGACAATAGTGATAAATATTAAATAGCAAAACTAACTATAAAATATTATTATAACTTAAAAAAGAAAATATTTACGAAATAATTTGTGGGATGCCGAATTAATGAAAAGAAAGGCAGAAAATTATTAGTAAAACAGCATAGCAAAAAAAGCTGAAGGGATGAGTTAAAAGTTGTTGGGATACGAATGAAGAGTGCCCTAGTAAATATCAACATTTACATTTAATTTGTAGAAAAGAGTTTGTCAAATATGCAATGGAATCTTTGATGAATCTTTGAACTGGTAATGCATAGCACATAAATCGCTCTGTTCTTGAAGAGACGAGGGTAACTTATAATAGGAATGACGTTTACATAATGTATTGCTTAATTGTGTTCGTTACCCAATATACGATTTTCAGCAAAGCTTAAGGGTGCTGCCAGATTCTCGGTTGTGTGGCCAACTGCGTAAACCTCCTTTGTACCGTAATGCTTTGCGCGTGACCTGGAAGGCGCTGGTGATTCAGAAAAACGTTTATCTACTGTAAACATATTTGTTTTACTCTTCTATGTGAGAGCATTCTTTATTTATGTCTTCGTCCTTGAGCTGACGCTTTTACGTTTTAAATGTGGATGAGCTTTTGGTAGTATTTGCAAATGAAAGCTGAGCGACGAGCGCCACATTAAAACTCGCAAGTTAGATGAGTCATCCCAGTGAAACAAATCAAGCTATGAACGGAATGTTCAGAAAATATTTCATAAAAATGTAAATTCCTAAATTACAAGTTGATTGCTTTGATAATTAAAAAAATGTGGGCCTCTTAAAACCCTTTTTCCGGCAGTCCTACCCATTTTAGTATCCCGTCACTTCAAAACTAGAAGCAATGAGAGTATGAAATAGTTAGAGCAAATTGAAGCAGATGGCATCGTTTATGTTTCAATTGCGAATCGTTTGTACAATCGTGGTCAAAACCCAAGGGTATGACGGAGGTCTTATTTAACCTGACAACAACGCGGGAGTACACGATCACTCTAATCCCCAGGCAAGATAAGGGAGTTACTGCACAATTTGCACGAAGCACCAGGAAGATTTCTTATCTCAGTCATAGAGAGCCCACGCCTCTGTCACGTGGACTTTTACGCGGGGGTAAAATAAAACTCAAGTAGGAAAGTCTGGAGGCGACAACAAAGGTTTGCCAACGTTCGGCCACAAAATAATAAGCTCTCAACGACGAGAGGAAAGAGAGTTACTTTTATAGACGAAAATTGTCCGATTGAAGTGGTTGTTTTAAGATAAGGGACAGGTACATTATAATGTTGAAATATGGTTTAACCAGATATTTAATTTGGTCAACCAATCTCACTTGAATTTGTGAATAAATTACCTCAAAACTTACATTTTTTGTATTATTTTCGTAGGTGCACAGCTTTGCCTGCCATCAAGCAAGGTTTACTTACAAGGTTATCGTCAATAATCCACTCCATATATTACTTTTAGGGGAATTGGAGAGGGCATCTGCAGGGCTACACTAGATAAACGAATGGTTTACAAAATAACCTGCTTACTGCTATACTAAAATCTATCACAAACAGTCACTAATTCTTTAACTTGATTCTTGTCAACCCAAACATAAGATTTTGCACCTCAATGTTTTATAGGCTTACTATTGTTATTATGCACACACTTAGATTGGTATATTAATATTATAGACATATTTATTTAAAACATTAACATAAAAATGGAGTGGAATAGTAATATTAAAAAAGAAATAATTGAGCAAATATGAACAGTTTATTTAGGAAAGTCCGATGTAATTCCAGTGACCATCTCACAACCGATTCCTTGCAAACGATCAATGATCTTCCAACACCGAAGTACCCCCACGGGAATGAGTATCCCGTGGGTTCTAGCTACCCCCACATTCCCGAGCCACGTAACCCCCCAAATTAAATTACTGAACTCATTGTGTTTTCTTGCCCAACATTTACTCTATTAATTTCGCGATGCGGATGCCTGGCATTAATAACACAAGCTATCTTCCTCGGTGACCAAGTCCACCGTCCACCTCGTACTTGCTTGGACGGCAAGAAACAGGACAATGCGCGGAGCACAAAACAGCGGACATAGATAGCGTCCGTATTGTTTCACTGGGCTACGCCATACTTGCACTGTACTGTATGTCACCTCTTTGTTTTTGATTAGACTGGCGTGGGTGGGGGGTATGTGTTGGAGGGAGGGGGATGGGGGGAGATGAACTAATAAGATACTGCACATTAACCTGAGTAACTTTGTTAAAAAGGTTACTAGAGTTTGATTTTTGTGGAAACTAATTCTCACTTATATAACATGTATTCACTAAGCTACACACAGTTAACATTTTATAAATATCTAAAATGTCACAATAATTATTTTTCAGTACACTCTTGTTAATACGTCAATCATGTACACATGAATAACAATCATGGACATTGCCAGTTAGTCTCTTATCACATTATTCTTGATCGCAGGGACACTTTTGACCACCGGCTTCTCCTTACGAGAGTAGGCCCTACCGAACACGACGTAAACAAATTCCTATTTGCTTCATTGCGGTTATAACATATATATATATATATATATATATATACGCAGTAATGACATCTCCTCAATATGGCGGAACTCTTCCAACTCACCCTAGCTGCTTTCTTTTGGTCAACACAAAAACATGTCATTCCCTCGGAATACCTCCTCCCTAAAGGGAAAATAGTTTAATTGGTGTTTACGGTAAATAAATACGCCTATTTACGTCCTTGTATTGTATTATTCTTGATAACAACTTTTAATTTTTGACCAATTTGTTTTTTCGTATGCCTTCTTCCCTCCGAGTTATCGAGTAGATATGCTAAATGCAAGATGTGTGACGTAGAAAATGAACAGAATGGTTCAAGCTTCAGGAGCAATGTAATCCGAGAGCTCAACTCCGAGATTGTGTGGTCAGTACCGCACGGCGTGACGCCTCTGGAAGCATCTAGAACCAGCCTCTGTATCTGTGTGTTTGTCCGCAGGCAATCATTGACCCGATCAAAGGTCTGCTCTTCCAGAACCGGCACGACCGCAAGGTGATCTGCGTCGACCCTAACGTCGTCAACACCGCCAACAACACAACGAGGGTGCGCGTGTTCACGGACAAGTACACGCACGTCATCATCTACGACCACGTAGTCAGGAGAAAGTGCTGACACCGCCATCGTCGCTGACATCAAGCGTGGGGACATCGTCATCATTATTATACTCAAATTTCCATTTATTCGTGAAACACTACACCCAATATCTAAACACTATATCGTCAATGTATCAAAAGAAAAAAGTGGTGAATACTGAAGTTGGAAGTTACATCCTTCCTACTAACCCCCCCCCCCCTTTCCTACCTATCGCGAATTTAAATTTATGATAAACTGAACCACAACATTCCTACATCTTTTAACTGTTTCACTAAGAAATGATTAGTTTGTTATTATTTTTTTATAAAGCATTATTTTACTTGTTATGTTTTTATTAAATAAAATATATAAAATCTCGTTTAATTGTGTTTATTCTGTTGTTTGTAACAAATATGATAGAGGCCAAACTTAATTTTGTAGCATCAAAAGGCTACGTCTCAGTTGTCTGTTATGTACTCAGACATCTCTGAATTTAGTTTCAAGATAATATGATATTTAAACTTTATTGCGATTCAGTTGTGCATTATATAGAAACGCTTGGATATAGAACTAGTGAGTAATGTGATTTTAGATAGATGAAGAGGGAGACAAACTCTCTCTGAGACATTAATATTGAATTTCAATATACCACGATATAGAGCTAAAAATTATGTTGGTTATAGGTAGGCACACACAAATTGGAGTTGTTGAAGCTAATCAACACATTAGAATGTTGCAAAATAAAATATGAAAGTTTTTATGCAGTACTTTAGGGTATACGTCCATAAATTAAATAAACTATGTAATTCTAATGTCTACCCGGCACCTCCACCAAAATTAGAAAAATAATTTAAAACACGATTGCCCGAGTTTGTTTCACCAGCACCGTAACGCAATTGGTATTAATAAGACTGCAGGTTAAAAGTAAGCGTCCACTAGATACCCGCACGCCCAACATTACCTTCTTTATTACGTCCACTCATACGGATATTGGCCACTCAACCAGGCTGCCCACACGCAACAGAGGAGTGGTCCTCTCGAACCAACTGGGCGGATCTACCGCGAGCCGGTGCGGTAATTATAATATTCAACGGTCATCATCAGTGTTTGTGACTTATCTAGATAAAATCCGTTATCTATTATCTCATCTAGATAAGTTTTTTGATGTAATAATGTTATATTATCTAGATAAAATAAAGTTTATCTTATCTAAGCTTTTTAAGCTTTTAGATAACATTTTTTAGATAATAAACAATAATGTAGACAAAAACATAACAATTAATCACTTTTTAAATGAAAAATTCAACTAGATTTTTCGTTCACTATGTTATCTTAATCGTAGGTCCGCATTTTTTAAAATTCTTCTGGATAGTGAAAAATATTACGAAAAAAACAAGAAAGCTGTTATTTCGGAAAAAATAATATAAAAAAAAACACGTCAATCTCAATAATTTTTATCATTTTGATCTCTTATCTTTTATCTAGATAATTTTGTACACTTTATCTTTTATCTTATCTAGATACATTTTTGGAGAATTATCTTTATCTAGATTCAAAATAAATGATCTAGTCACAACACTGGTCATCATAAAAACCTACGTGATTGATTATATTTCTCCGTTGCGTGAGGGTAGGACGTTGAGGTCTGGTGGACGCTAAGCTTTAGGCAGCCTAGCCCTGTTGTGGAACCGAAGCTTGCGCTAGGAAATATTACCAAAGTTTCAGTTGCATTTCGCTGTAAACCTACTTATGCTCGAATATTCACTTTATTATTAACAGTGGCACAGAAAAGAGGAATAAGGGATTATCCCCTAATCAAAGGATTGACGCGCTTCATCCGCCTAGATTTGTTCCGGACATTGGTCGCATGTAGAGTATGAATTCCTTCACTCATAATTATTTTGAAGACACAAGTCGCAATATATTTTATGGTATTGAATGAAATGGATAAAAGTATTTTGTGGGAATGTTGGCGTAATAATTCTGGAATTTATTGGGAGAGCAGCTGTTGTGTAACAGTTGGATTTGTTCGGTGGGTGGGGAAGTAGATAATAATGGGAAATAATAAATGTTTTAATACATAACGTTATTCGTAGAGAGGAATTTAAATATAAATTACAAAGAATTTCGACTTGCATCACACAGTTCGCACCACTCTCAAATATCTGTGCTGTGTAAAATAAAACAAATAATTATGTACGTTATTAGTTCGAATTCTATCTATTATTAGCAATGTATTGTTCGTTTAATTTTGAGCCAAGCAATACTTCCTGTAGACTTGCTACCACAACTTTTAAATAAAGAAACTGTTGACTATCGTAAAAAAAAAACCTTATGTAAAATGCTTTACGATAACCTCTGTAGAAAATAATATAAAATTTGTTTATCATAGCATAAAATTCACATATTCTTCTTGGCGATGAGTCAAAGCATTGTTAATATTGCCTGTCTGAATATTAAATGTACACTTCAAAATCAAGACTGAGAATGTGAACCAAAATCTAAGTAAACTTTATTTTTGATTAGAAAGCAACTGAATTCAAAAAACAAACTACATTTTGGATTTACTGAATGAAACCTTGATAAATGTGCATTTAAGTTAGTTTTCGAAATCAATTATTTTTAAAGATACAACATATTAAGTGTATTTAATGCAAATTCGTTTCATCAAATAGTACAATAGTGTCTATAACAGTATTTGTTTCATGGTAACGAGAAATCATTGAACAAATTGATCTAAGGAGACTGGCAACCGTACTCGTCCCGAGTGTGGAGGGGTTGTCAACGCCAGAAGGGGGCGGGGGGTGACGAGAAAACCAATAAAACGTAGATCAACAGTTAGCTTCCCTATACGTATTGTGTAGTAAGAACCGAACATGTAGAGATTAACAGTGTAAACGTGTGCTCAACAATTACTTCGAAATAAGTACACTAATAAATTTACGTGTTAAAATAAAATGTTATGCAAACTATTTCCAGACTGAAAAACAGATCGAAAAAAGACAAAATGTTTAGTGAAGATAAATATTGTTGATGTTTAATATTCTTATTTTCACGGTTTAAAGTTTCTTCTGATTACAAGGATTGATACTATGTTTCATTACAAGTTTATTGACTAGTGCACATTGATTAATATTGTGTCATTCATGTAATTTATAGCATGAAGATTAAACATTGATTACGATCACAAAAGACGACACTCAAGACGACATAAAACGTAGCCATCAAACGTGTATGATTACATTATTACATTCCAAATGTTAATGGCAATCTTTGCAAGAAACACACTGTCC
This sequence comes from Sweltsa coloradensis, assembly GCA_024449915.1. NCBI lineage: Eukaryota > Metazoa > Arthropoda > Insecta > Plecoptera > Chloroperlidae > Sweltsa > Sweltsa coloradensis. The sequence continues at coordinate 46,757 of JAMZAV010002500.1, forward strand.
TTAACATCCCAAGTATCTATGATGCCAAGTAAAAAGTCGTGACTGCTGTAAAATGACGTCTTGAAGGACAATTTTGCATAATGTTTAGAAATTCTAGTCGAAGAAGAAAAAGACTTTGAGGGTTATTATATATATACACACACACACGAAATTAAATGATACCATCGCCAAAGACGCTAAAGTAACTTTGCTGCTGATGCAACTTGTAGACAAGAAGGATAATAAAAATGTGACGTTTGTCTCATTAAAGTAAGCACTAGGTTCCGACTATTTTACTAAGTGACAACTGATTGATATTAACATGATGTTGCGTTCTCGATTAAAATACGAAGACGATCCAAATGTTTGATGACACTTTGTCACAGAATCACAGCCTCTTGGCATTCGATCTTCCGACAAAATGAGCATGTGACACAAAAGTTGTGAGATTGGCTAGATTAACTCGGGTGAGTAAGTATGACCAATTAAATCAGTGGCATTGTTGTGCTCGGAGTTATTTAATTCTAGCTACGATCAACATCCAGTGACCAGTACCAATGTTGTGCGATAAACTCCAAAAATGTGTAACCTGTGTGTGTGGTAACCCTGTACAATCTATGTATCGATGAATAATTTTAAAATTATATTTGTATAATGTGAACGTATTTCTTAGTTAGGTGTAAATGAGCAAAGATTACATATTTTGCTAAAACACCGACAGTGTTGGCTCGAGCGTTCAGCGCTCGACTCTGATTCGGGAGGTCCCGGTTTCAAATCCGTTGAGATGGACAATCTTGACTGAAGTTTATTCCTAGGGTATTCCTCACTCGTTAATGCGAATGCAAGAGATTGAGCTATTTAATAGCCTTCGGACATTCCTTCACAATTGTCCTAAATCCAATGTACCTAGTTAGACACCTGAAGAGGAGCTTGCATTGCACCCTGGGCGGGTTTCACACGAAAAAATGTAAAGCTAATGCAGGATATCTTTCAACGAGACATCATTTTAACAGCAATTTCTACATAACAATATATTTCTATTATTTCCTTAAGGAAATTTGTTAAATATTAAGTGGATGACGTGTAGGAATCATTAAACGTATTCTTGTTTGTTTGTAATCGGTCTTTGAAGATGATACACCTGCCGAGTCTAATGCGCAATGATTGCTTAGCGTAAGAACACTGCCGCGGCTTACTCCTCCACACACTTGAAGTCGCTGGACCAAACCTAGCCCGGCCTCATTCGGGTGTTTGCTTAGCAAGGAAGACGTGTCTTGTGACGTCATAGCCCTAGAGTCCTAGGCGTCCCCTTGTATTAGCCGCAAATAATCTGTTGTTTGGTCACGAGAACTCGTTAAGGAAATTATTTCTGTCACTCCGCTTTATGTCTCGATGTTTGGCAGTTACGTTCAGATCACACCGCTGGACCGATTTCGCTCAATTAAAAGCCCAACAAAAAACACACAACAACAACAACAACAACAACAACAACAACAACAACAACAACAACAACAACAACAACAAACAAAGTAACAGTTAACATGGACAGCAAAATCCGTCAAGATGCCAAATTACAAAATAAATTGATACTATTCAATTTGTTAAATGTTAAAGTAATGTCTAAATAAATAATGTTTTTGTTTCATTATATATTGTTCCCATCACTAATGCTGACAGATGAAAGAATTTAAGAATTAATTCTTGCGCTGGGATCTTGTAAAATAAATTATTATTTTTCTTCACAGCATTAAAAACGTATAACGCTTTGAAGATCTTTTACTAAAATTGATCTACTTGAGGACCATTGAAGATACATGACCATATTCGGCATGTGAAATTACCTTAGTATAAACACGTCTCTATCTTATAGTACCTTTAATATTTTGTCGTCAGTGATGTATATTATGTTTAAACGAATTTTGAGGGTCAAGCACCAACATATGTCTTTTGGAGGTATTTCTAAAAATGCTTTATGATAAGGGAACAAGTAGCGTTTAACTATGGCTAAAATATCGGTGCTTCTAGAATAAGTATATATTTTGATCGTAACGCTTATCCATGAAAACCTAGTGGAAATTATCATTCTGTTTTACCACATACAGATTGAAAGTAACTGATGATATCGGTCATAACTGTCACTAGGGATCTTTGATATATGCAGTTTCAAGAGTTGGGCGAAATCCATTGTTAAATCTAAGCCTTGTAGAAGGGTGAACGATTAATATTACTGGCGCTCGTTAAGGGAGATCAGCTGTTACTGTTACGGTCTGTCTCGGCTAATCGTTCGACATACGCTATCTACAGCTTTGTACTGCAGCGCGTCTCCCTGCACTGAGAGATACGCCAAGCTAGCGCAGGAAAAATGCATGCGCTCCAGATTATTCCAGCCGAATGGTCTACTAAATAAGTCTTATTTCGCGGGAACTGATGAAAAACCGTTCGTTCTACTAATATTTATAGTCGGCAGCGAAGATTAGCTCTATAATCATTGCGAGATACAAGACTATAGAAAAAAATAAGAACAATGAAAATCCAAAAAAAAGATTCCAATTCGTAAAATTCTAATCAAACTGTTTGCGATTTACAAATGTTATCTGTGTGTTCAATTGGATTTAAACATTGGGATTCCATAAAAGTTTGCTTTTAAATAATCTAGTCAGTTGGAATATATTCTTGAAGTTCACAAAATTCGAATAAATTACGTAGATTTCACTAATTTGTATTCACTATCCATTTATTATTTGTGTATACTACAACCCATAAATTGATTCTTTATTAGTGTTGACTAGAAATGTGGTATATAATATCGTATTAATCGTATGCCCCCTTCCCCCCCCCCCCCCATGAAAAGAAACAACGTAAAGGTGAGCGCTCAAACTCTCTCCCGCGACTCAGTTTCCACCTTAGTTGAATTGATTTTCTTTCCACCGCGCCCCCACCACAGTATGTGCGGTTTGTATGTCATTCCACAACCTTTGCCACAATTACCAAACTTTGTGTTAACTGAATTGCGGTTGTTCTTCATTAGACCGATTATTCTAGATAAACGAATTTCCGTTCACCCGAGCGTGGTTCGTTCGAGTCGAGACGAGACGAAAGTCGACAGAGATAAAGCAGGTTCGACTTTGCGTCAACGACGAGCTCACTTTTGTTGTTATTTAATGTTCTGGAGAGAATTGTCGGGACGTGGTGCATTGTGGGTGGTTACACTTTATGATGTTTTCACCGCGCAAAACGTTATTCTTATTCATCCTAGTAAACATGGTTTGCAAACAGATGGACGTAAAACTCTACTGCGCCATAGACGCATTGCATTCTGGGCATGGAGGAGAGGAGGATAACTCGAAATAATACTGGCGCGACGAAGAGCTGATACATGAAACAATAAAATAGTGCGGGATTGTGGAATTTGTTTCCAAATGAGAGTCTGGCTGCATAACACGTTCGCATTCTAAGTGTGTCCAAACTCTAGGAAATTTGCTTGCTTTGCTTCCTTGCTTTACTACCTGTATTTTGTTACTGATACTCCAATAAAGTCTGAAATCAATGTCACAATCTCTACACATATTTTAGTTTCCTACTAAAAATTTTTAAATAGAAAATGTGATCGAACGAAAGTAATAGGGGCCTAACTCATTTTTGATGTGGCGAAGAAATCATAATTAAATGTAGCTTTAAAGACTATTTGGGGATATTTTGATTATTTATACATTCCTATAGTCACATTATTAGGTCTTATAAATAAATGTACAAAATATAATAAATATAACTATATGTCATCAATACATAGTTGCCAATTAAAACGTAATGTCAGGTCATTCATTGTAGAGAACATTGAAGAAAATGTCAAAATCTTACGAGTCACGTTGTATGCTGGGATTGAACTGAAGAAGCAAAGTAAGTAAATGAGCAATAAATATTTTCAAATTCTAAAAGCATTAACAAACACAGTTCGTATCGAGGCAGCTGCAATTGGAATTATTGTAAATCTCACGCGCCTCGCAGAAATTCATCGTTAGCCGAGTACGAAATAAAACGCAAAAGTTCTTAATTGCCGACATAAGAAGTAATAATCGGCGTCAAAGGGTTTGAGGGATGATAGGCTCTTTAAAGCTCGTATTTCAGAAAAGGCGCCGATAAAAGCTGCGTTAGAAACTCTTGAGGAGCATAAGTTACAGTCGCTAAGACATTCGTTTGACTAGTGTTAGTATACATCGTAACAGCTGAATATCAGAACAGGCTTTCTACATCACATTAGTCCTACACATTCTTTATCATGAATGTTATTTTTGGATAAACATAAGCGCATAAATTGTTGCTCGTGAAAATTTAAGATTTATGTATACTATATATTAATAGCCTATTACGATTACTTCTATCTTGACACTGGCTACGCAGAAAACTGCGACATGAGGTCTAAGCACTTATTGAATAAATCACAGCTTAGAGAATTATCCCTTCTTTGTTTGGTAATGTTGGTTTAAATATTTAATTTGTTATAGAATGAAGAATGTTTTTTCTAAAAATGTGTTAAAGACGTAAAAAATGTACTGACTGTTTTTCAAAAATAAAAGTTGAATGGCACGCTGCAGATCTAGATTAATTTTCTTCCACATCAAATTGTTCACTCTTCAATGGGCTCGTTATAGATTGAAAAAAAGAATATGATTGTCCAAGAATAATTTAAATTTACAAATACAATTGACGACTGGTGATGGGCGGAGCGCTAAGTCACGTGACGAGAAGGTGGGATAAATCCTCATTTCGCAAGTTGACGCCTGCTGAACGGCGCAACACTTATCACGCTCTAACTTTGTTTCCATTCGACATTTGGACAAAACCTTTAGAATAGTATGTAGCAAACATATCATTTCTTCTCATAGTGACTATCTCGAATTTTTAGACACATCCGTAAATTTGGTATATCGATGTACGTATGAAAAAAATATCAAAGATTATAACTTTTCTCATCTTCAATTGACAAAAAACTACTGTTCGGATTTCGACATGATATCCTTTTAAATATGCATCAGACTATTTAACAAAGAAATAAATCAACTTTCTAGATAGAAAGTGCACTGAACGAAAATTTACAGCATAGAGTAATACGCAGAGTGTAGTTTTTCACGGCTCACCCGCACATCAAAAGTGCGTATTTGTTATGAAAACACACACCTTGCATATAAGTCTATGCTGTAAATTTTCGTTCAGTGCACTTTCTATCTAGAAAGTTAATTTATTTCTTGTCTTAAGAGTCAGATGCATTCTTTGAATGAGGTCTTCTTGAAATCCGATTGAAAGTTATTTGTCAAATAGAAGTTGACAAAACTTATAATTTTTAATATTTTTTCCATGTATAATACGTACATCGATATAACAAGTTTACGGCTGTGTCTAAAAATTCGAGATCATCACTTTTAGAAGGAACTATATGTTTACTACGTACTATTCCAAAGGTTTTTTTCCAAATTATGAATAGAATAAATGTTAGAGCGTGATAAGTGTTGCGCCGTTCAGCAGGCGTCATCTTGCTGAATGAGGATCTATCCCACATCATTCCGCCACGTTGCTTCGTGACGTCAGGGGGCGGGTAAACCACTAGTCGACAATTCGATTGCAAGAGTAAAACAAAACACTTAGTTACTACTTGAGAAGAGAGTCACTCCGGAGAGCTATCGACATTTGTTTTCAAGATAGTGAATGTCAACTCAAAAGACGCACCGCACCTAACAGTCAGGCAATATGTGTCGTCAGGAAGGAATGCGTATACGTCCACCAGAACAAAAGCGCGAAGAGTGATACTTTCTCGCACATCTATGGGAATGCCTTTGAGAGGTCACTGCTGAGCGCGCAAGGCAACGGTCAAAGGGCTACTGCTTTCACGCAAATGTAATAAGAATGCTTGTTATACGCACACTTTACAGAACGATGACGGTCACTGTAAGCGTGCACTACTTGATTAAAGTCAGGACTGTAAATTTGAATCCTAAACGTTATAAGATAACGAACTGTGGTTATTGATATGAATGACCCTTCTATGAATAAGTTATGATTATAAACTTTATCAAGAAAACTTTATTGAATTTTTGTAGCTTAGAAATTGTTTGTCCCGTAAATTATTTCGCACGAATATTGTGAAAATATACAGTCGTCGTCGTTAAATGATTTTAACTGTGTTCAGTTGATTCGCATTATCTTAGGCTGTCTGATTTGGTGTAGAAACGTATTCGTGCGACTTTTTCCCTACTTGAACACAAGGTTTCATAATACAAATAGCGTTATATGTGAAATACTATTTGGTTTCAAATTTCACTCAATAGAATTTCATAGTATCTACCATACGCTAGAAAAAAACTACTTATTCTAATTTCCACACACGACCTGTGGTTGATAGTTTAATGAACTAAAAAGTTTACATAGCACCATGTACATTACAATTTCTATCGTAGGAAATCTGGGCAAATCATGGGGAGAACTACATTCTCCTCTTCAGGGTGTCTTGTCTAAAAAGGTAGTTGTGATAGAATTGTTCAAATTTTCTCGTGCATTCGCATTAACGACTGAAGAAAACCGTGGAAAGAACTTCCAGTCAGGGGTGCCGGTGTCGAGTATCTAACCGCGTCTTCCCAGGTCGGAGTGTCGCGGGTGAAGTTTGAGCTGCAGCTGTCGGTGTCCACGCACAGCTCAGTATTAATCTTGACAGAGCGTGTGAGCGGTTTAATATTTGATAAACATTGTGGTGAGATGAAAGTTTTTCTTCGGTGTGTTAAAATGTTACTATAAACAAGGATATAAATATGTCACCAAAGCTAGTATAGCCTTGAAATGTAAATGTGTACGACAAAGACAAAAAACGGAATGCGTCAATCAATCAACTGTCATGTTTTTATTTATGGTCTTTTCTAATTAAACATTACATTTTCAGTCGTTATTACGTAGTGTGTTTTAAGCAGTTACTACAATCTAGAGTATTTTTGTTTGGTACTTTTGTCCCGTAGATTAAGGGAATACAGTGCAAGGAATCGAAGACTAACAGATAATAACAACGGGCTCCATGCCAGCTGTGGTGAACAATTTGTATCGATGATCAATCAATCAATAAAAACTTTATTTGCAACAAACCGATTTTACACAATAAAGCTGGGTTAACTTTCTCCTCCATACAATATTCAAAATAAGGGTCTGCTATTTTGAGATTGCAATATGATAATCGATATAAATTATTGTTAGTAACGCACGCACACGCGTATACGCATATTTGCACCCCCACCCCGCTACGCTCACGCACTATCCGACAGTGTTGAAGCCAATCTATGTTCTTCTTCGTATGCCATCTTATTTTGCGTAAGAGTGTGGTGGTATTTTGCGATTCACTGAGAATTTGTTTCTATCCAATCAATGATAACTTATAATTATTGGTGAGTGCATTTAGCAATTTCAAGTGTCATTTTTTTTTAGCGTTTTGCAGCAACTATTTTCGACTACCTTCAAAGCTTTGTGTATGAACTATTTAAAAAAAATTATTTTAAATTTGGCCATAAACGTTGAGTAATATCAACTGAATAACAATATCTATAATCAAATTATAGATTCTATGGAAAATAAAAAAATAGGACTGGAAAATCTAAGTTTTAAGTGAAAAATAGCGCTTTGTATAGCATCTATTCACAAAACGTTATTTTCACGTACCTCTACTTAAAATAGTATATCAGTGTTATTTGACGTTTAAACTAACTTTTTATAATTCTTTCATCGCCGCACGGTGCATTTATATGCGAGCGTTTATGGACTATTAATTTTTTCCCGTGGGGAACCTGGCCAAGGACATATCTGACTATATGTATTATGGAGTAAGGTTAATATTGTGAAGGCTTTAAGGTAAAGAGGACTTAGTCCCTTAGAACTAACACCTTTTAGTCAGGATTGTCGCTGGTGAGAATCGACCGCGACATCCCGAAGCCGTCTCTCTTGTTACGCTTGAGTTATCTCCGTCGGATGTTCACATATTCATTGCAGGTCGCATAGAGCGTTCCCACGTGGCTGTCGCCTGGCCACTGAGAGCGGTAAACGAGGATTTATTCAAACCACGGTCAATTGAATTCACAAACAAGTTAACCGTCGGATCAGACGCACATGGTACACAACACACATGGCGGGACGCAATCTGGGTAAACTAAACAATCATTGCGAGTACAAGCAGCATTTACTTACAGAACAAGTACATATTTATTTTAAAACAAAACGTCAATTGACTCTCTCTGTATAAGCGGTCTACACTATAGGGGTGATAAGTTGGAATAAATTTTGATTGAATGTAAACAGCGATTAGTCGTATAAACAAGGAGATGTGAAATCACGTGTATTTAAGCCATCTAAATGTTATTGTTGAATCTACGCTTCGTGGGAAACCTGCCTAGGGAGTCCCTACAGGGGTAGTTCACGCCCCTATTCAGGTGACTGACTATACAGGTTGGTAGTTGAGGGGCAATGTGCAAGGGCTATTTGAGAGGAATCAATCGCTATCTACGATTCATATATTGACTTATTGAACGTAGACCTTCCATTCTGTAGGTTTCGCGCCTTTCGTTAGCTATTTTTTGGGTGCGACGTTCATACTTAGCCACTTTCGGGTCCCGCCGTATGTTGAGCACTTTCCCGGGTGCGAGTTCATAGTAAGCCACTTTTTGACTGAATCACAAAGTGTTTAAAATTTTTGCATTGTGCATAATATCATAACTAGGAATACGCAATCACCGCGTTGATGATGAGCTTTTTGTGAGTTTTTAGTTGCGTAGGAACTTTTCCTTTTGCTTTGAAGCATTATAGTAATGTTTAGTTTCTATTGTTTACTTTAATGTATTCCACCTAAAAAACTCATACAACCTTATTCTATGGATTCGCTAACTTATCAACTTTTCTTTCAGAAAGCAATACATCACAATTATCATTGTCCGTAAACATATGAACGATTTGTACTCCAACCGTTTGGTTACAATCGCCCAATCCGTTCACGAAATCCTACTTAAAATCGTATAAAAATCAAAAGTACGTATCACCAGAATATTTATTCGATTGCCTCTCATCATACCTAAACTTAAGTAATTCAAGTTCGTTAGCGTTTTTCAAGATCGATAGCCGTTGACCTGACGCGAACAAAATCACGAAAATATCGCATAAAAATCGAAACAAATCGGTAAAAGTACTATTAGTCAGAAATTGTCTTCGATTGTATCAAACGTGGCAAGTCAATTTACGAATCGAAGTCCCCTCTTAATTTTCATCAAGATCACAGTTGCCGTTTTCCGTAGTTTAAAAACAACAGACAGAAAATCAAAAAAATCATTGGAGCTAAATTTTTGGGATTCAGTGAAATTGAAGTCTTCGCTTCGCCATTCCACTAATCATTTTAATTTAAACAATATTAAAGTGATGACAAAGTTTTTTTCCTCAGATTTTTTCAAATATAACCCGTTGTCATCACGCTCAATAGTTTGTAGAAAGTTTGTGAACTTTTACCGTGTTTAAAGTTTAACGCATTTTTAATTTTATTTACGACTATGCCAATAGTTATTTATTGTTCGATGTCAACAAATTTTGTCGAATCAAGTTCCAAATATCTGGGTCACAATCACAGTCACTTACTGCTAAGAAAAACAATAAAACCTTTATAAAGTCAGAGACAAAAGTCCCATTTTCGTTTTTCATTAGGAACTCCCAAAAGCCAGCAATGTACGACATCGTATAGTATAAACTCCAGAGGCAAATCGATTGTTTGCACTCAAAGCCCTAAAATGATGTTGGGCTTCGTTGAAATCATCTCTTTAGATACAACACAAAACAACACATACTACCCTCAAATAAAAAATCCGAACAATGTAACATTTTAAAACTTTAAAACTTTTAAGTGTCACGCTACCCGTTGATGACATTTTTATTGATGTATGTATTCATGTTAGTGTACATTGTACTTCTTGATTGTTGATAAATATAATATAATCATAATGTATTAGTCTGAAGGAGAAGACAACATGGTCTTTTAAACGTCAACAGAAAATATCATCAATCGTTGAATACCACTGCTACAAAAAAAAAACGATCAAGAAAAGTCAATGTAACATTTGTTTGGCACAAAATCGAGACACATGCCCTAAACTTTTTTTAATGAATTGAAACAAGTAGGCCTATATTAAATAAATTCGTATTTTAACCACTTAGTTTAAAACCACTGATTTTTGGGATGAGAGTGGGGAGATCACTGTACCGTTTCACGATATGTTCACAGGTTAATTTACCGGAATCGACAGATCTGAAATATGTATAATTTCTGAACTCATTGCATAAGTTCGGTGACGGTCCGCTCGACCATAGACAACTAATTATACACTTACACGAGTCAATAGGTTCTGTGTGGTGTGGTAATGCAGTATAATATTAATTGCGTCAAAATACCGGTGAATGATGGACTATGATATTATTAATATGGACCCATGTCTTTGTTATGCGACTGATCAACGCGTTATTTAGAATTTTCGTACATCAGTTTGCATGTAATTATGACGTGTAGATAAGATTTTAATTTCAAAGTTATAAACACATATTTCCAGCATGAGCACAATATTGGGTAAGAAATATAGTTTGCAACGTTTGGTACGCATCAAATATGTAATCAAAATCGGTTTAATTTCTTAGATTCTTTACGCTGATTATAAAAAATCTTAACTGTATATACAGGCAGATCTACAGACACGTATAGAAATATTTGAATAAATAAACAACACACATAACACAAATTTGTAAAAATACAGCCAAACCTTAGACACTCAAAAGAAATGAGATATTAAAAAAGGGCCAAGCTCATCTAACCTTCCACATTTGCGCATTATTAATTCATAAACGTACAGTGTCCCGTAACAGCATTCTTGAAAATCTTGGCAAAATAGAATTTGCAATTATTAATTTAAACGTAATAGTTCATCCAAGTTCTATTTTGCCAAGCTTTTCAAGGGTGTTGTTACGAGACACTGTACGCTTATGAATTAAGAATGCGCAAATGTGGAAGGGTAGATGAGCTTGGCCCTTTTTTAGATCTCATTTCTTTTGATTGTGTAAGGTTTGGCTGTATTTCTACAAGTTTTTGTTATGTGTGTGATCTCATTACTTTTTCAAGTTCCATAATTAATAATAATAATAATAATAATAATTTTATTCACCTTGACTGGTACATTGCACAAGTATAACTCTTGATGGAAAAATTAATTGCAAAATTATTTGTTTAAATATAATAATTTTATCAAAGTTGATTTAATTTCTATGGAATTACCAATTAACAACAGGATGTAAAATATCTAGTGGTCCAGAGACTTGCGTTTTCACTTTTTGTAAACAATGTAGTCGATCATTGTCAAGTAACAGTATAGTTACTTGTTGGTTATATTCTTGTATAAGGTTTATATTGAAACCTTTATTTGGAAGCCTTCCAGCAAACTTTTTCAACTTTTTCTTTCAAAAGACCCTTTATCACTATTACCTTAATGTCCATGTAAAATATGAACGTTGTAGCCCCACTGTTTGGTCAGAATCGCGGGCCGATTGAAACTGACGAATTAAACCGTAGCAATAGGATAGCTATCAGTAGCAGTAGCTAACATCCTTAAAGTGATTTTGAGCATGTTTCAAGCCATTTTTTCACCAAGAAGGAATGCTCGTACCCCAACCAAATTTGGCATGTGTTGTCAGGTACTTAAATCCCCTTGATTTTGATAGTTTTTAAGTTCACATCACGTTTCATGACGGCTGGAAGACACCTCGAAATCACCCTAACTCTGCATGCTGTATAAGGTGCTCGAGTGTGTAGCGCACCTCGACTTGGCTGCGGCACCCCAACGGGCACCTAGATAAATGACACATAATGTATTTTTTTTACGTGTAGTTATTGAAATAGCTGATATGACTTAATGACTCAAATTAAGAATGAAATAGCGAAGATTAGATTAAATTTAATTGAGTCAGATTGAGGTTAATTACACGGTCATTTAGTTATATAGACTGATTACAAAACAATAATAATAAATTGCCAAGTACGGGGAATTACAAAAATGTTATCGATTCAATCAACATTCAAAATAATTGTCTTTTGGACGCGTGCATTGCGTAAGAGAGAGAGAGCTACTTCTGGTATAGGTCATTTGCAAATTTCAGTACTTGCCATTTTACCGACCGTTCACTAGTAATTCGTTGTAATTTTCATGGGATGATAAGACATCCTCTACTTGATATCCATCTGATATCCTCCACATCTCAACTCATATGTGCCTGAGTATAATATGTAATAAACATGCAAATAAGTTTGAAACATATTTACACTGGTGTGAATGGCTAACCAAACTTTTGCTGTTGAAAATTTTAATTTGTACTTTACTAGGAAACTATTATTTGTGAACTTAATGATGAGTATGCGTTAACGATTTGTAGTTTAAACGAATTCACGAACATGAAATATTTTGTTGTGCTGAAAAACTTCACAATCGACAGTTGCAACTTGCAATACAAATAATTGATCAAGTCTTATACTCACGGTGGATAGTTATCCTACCTAGGATTGCTTTCTGGTAAGTGGTCACTTAAATTTAATTAATTATTTTTTTACAATTTGCTAAATAAAAAGTGATACTACTAATACTACTACTGCTACTACTTCTACTTATTTGACCAACTGTTGTTTTGTACTCTTCTTTAATGTAACTCGAACTGTAATGAATTTTCTTTAGCTAGTTATTATACATAATATGGATCATCTACTTTGTACTATTAATGTCTATGATCTTTAAATCAGATTGTTTTAAATCATGGCATGCCTATTCAAACTCAATCACTTGTAAATTGTAATATTGTAAATTGTATTTATATTACTAGGAAAACGCTGAAGTCGTTGTTTCACAAGTGAGCGAGCATTGTGTTGAGTACCCGGTAACATTTCATTTCCTCCCCCGACCTAAGGACGGGGTTTTTCTACCTAGCCTAACAAAATAATTATATCTTGTAACTGTGAATTTACACGAATTTTGTTAGTTTTTTTATCTTAAAATTTGCGAAAATTGACATTTTGGGGATATTTGTAAATCCACCTTAACCTGCTAATTTTTTGTTCCACATAGATACTAGAGCATCGTAACAATCTAAAATTGCCCTATTTAATATTGTACCTTGAAACTGTGCACAAATATACACTCAAACGCCAAAAAATATGCATTCCATAATCACACACTTTCTTGTTAATCAGCATAATATTTTGAACGAATGACTTGTCCACACAAACAAAATATAGCTGATTAACAGAAAAGGTTGTCGCGTTCGTCAATAATAGCCAATATTTATTTGGATCAAAATCCTCCAAGGTCATGGGGCATAAAGATCGTCCCCATGTTATTTATTATGGGAGGTTTTTCCCAATGGGACCTAGCTCGAAAATAACTAAGTTTGAATTTTTTTGGGGGTTATGGTGGTCCCAATAATTTTTATGTTACTTTGTTAATTCATAACTATGAATAATATTTATATATATATATAGATTTGCGGGTGAATTGGCATAGCAACACTCGTATTCATTCCAAACGCAATGACCTCGGAAACGCATTTTCTTTTGTTATCAGTGATTTTATATTAAGATTTTCTTCAGAAACAATATTGATTTAGCTGTTGCCACATCCTTACACAATGCAATTAAACGTGATCGGTGTAGGCCTATAAATAGATTAATTTGTTTTATATAGGGCATAATTGATAAATAATACTTATCTTCATATTGAGATATCCTTAAGGAACTACGCACTTAATCTAGCAACATATATTTTCTCTTACAAAATAATTAAAAGCTATCGGCTATAAATCGATTAGGGGACGTATTTGATGTGATTTGAATATTGTTTTGTTATTTCACTTCCTGATCTTGCACAATGCAACTATTTGCAGAAAGTATTTAAAGGGGTATTTAACCGCTAAACTCAAAAAATATATTTCATTCGGGCTAACTAGTAATGAATTAAGCAATTAACAGAAAAATTATTGGGGCCACCATGACCTCCAAAAAAATTGTCAAACATGACATATTTCGAGCTAGGTCCCATCGGCAAAAATCTCCCATAAGAAATAACATGGGGACGATCTTTATGCCCCGTGACCTAGGAGAATTTTGATAAAAAAAAATATTGGCCATTTTTGACGTACTCTACAGCCTTTTCTGTAAATTATCTATGTTTTGTTTTGTAATTTGGGCAAGTAGTTCGGTCAAAATATGCTGATTACCAAGATGGGGTGTGATTTTGGAATGCATATTTTTGCGTGTTTGAGGGTATATTTGGGCACAGTTTCAAGACACGATGCAAAAAATGAGCATTTTAGATTGGTACTATGCTTTAGTATCTATCTGGACCAAAAAAGAAGCAGGTTAAAGCTGATTTAAGAAATTTCCCAAAACACCAATTTTTGCAAATTTCTGGATCAAAATAATTTAAAAATTCGTGTTAAATCACAGTTACAAGATATATTTTTTTAAACGGTCATTTGAGTGTAGTATTGTGCTATAGATCATGTGGTAAAAAATAATTTTTTGACTTAATAGCCCCTTTAATTGTATTATCATTGATATCGTTTATTTTTATATTAAAACGTCCTGGAAATATGTATTTATAAAGTTTGTATTTCCTGTTGTTGCATAATGTAATTAAAACAATCAGTGTAGGCCTGTCAATGGTCTCGATTGCGCATTTTATTTCCATTATCTAGGATTATATTTTGTCGCTATATAGACCAAAAATGTGTGTACTATTTCCATATCCTGTTGCACAATGCAATAAGTTGCAATTTAAATACAAAATATCGATCATACATTTATTTTTCTATTTCTGGAACTAAACGAATTAAAAATATGCATCCTATGCTTAGGAAATGTAATTAAACAATGATAATTCATAAAAATGACTTCGGAGACAGTTATTTAGTTTTAATTGGATGAACGTAGTGACCGAAGAAAGACAGCACTTTTGAATACTCTGAGAAAAGAAAGATCGAGTTATATTTTCTTCTTTTTTGCAACATTCGTGCCTTATGGCTACTCCGACATTAAAAAAATTTCCAAACGCCTCTAGAAATATTAACAGTTAGACCTGCAATTTTTTTTTTAAATCGAAGAATAATTAATTTCTTGTGTAAATCATATAATTCGTTTTTTCCCCGACAACGCAAATAGTTTTTCGCTCTCACCAACTAGAAATCCACTCTGAGCCAAAGTCTTTTGCGGAGAAACTTCTAAATCTGAAAATCTGAAACCTTATACATTTATGGGATTAGATTAAAATGGAATTATATGCTTCTCATGAAAATCTCACTTTTACGTGTGGATTTCAAACTATTAAGAATACGGTGTTAACGACATTTAAAGTTTGTTCAGTAAAACACTTGTTGTGGACAATGGTCTATGGACTAGGAAAACGCTTAAGTCCCGCCGCGTTGTTGGATGAGCGTAATTGGTGCATTGAGCTGCCATGTGTTACGCGGATTTTCTGTTGTTCTGTGCAAAAATCATTACTTAGTCGAAGATTTTTTTTTTAATTAAATAAAATTAAATAAAAATTAATTTAATTTTTTTAATTCATCGTAATTTTAAAAAAATAAAAAAATCGTAAAATTGCAATTTTCATAAGAAATAATTATTCGATTGCGCTCAAATTTAACACGAGTACATTAATTCATGAAATTAAGGTTCTGTGAAAAAATCATTACAATAGGATAAAGCATGTAGGTGTTATAAGTCAAAGAATTGTTTAAAAAAAGAAAAAAAAACGTAAAATTTCGATTTTCATGAGAATAAATTTTTCGATTACGCTCAAATTTCACACGAATATCTTAATTCATAAAATTAAGGTTCTGTGAAAAAATCATTACAATCGGATAAAGCATGTAGGTGTTAGAGGTCGAAGAAATTTTTTAAAAATCGAAAAAAATCGTAAAATTGCGTTTTTTATAAGAAAAAATTTCCCGATTGCGCTCAAAACGTGGCAGTTCTAAGTTCAGAGATTTCGAAGGCCTCCAGAAAATTGCATCGCAATTGGAATATCGGTTTAGCCGGAATCGTGTTAACAGACACACAAAAATACCAAAAAAAGAAGAAAAAAAAACATTCCGGATTTTTTTCTCCAGTGTAGTGAAATGGAATCTTCGCTTCGCTCGCTACGCTCATCCAAAAACATAGCCAGTACAAAATACGAGTAAAGATTGCAAGGTTTACTCAATCTCCCAGAGGAATTTGGGGGAACCTTGAGCGTGCAAGATTCAATACACCTTGGTCACTGCATACAATCACAGCCGGACAAAAATGATTCGATAAAAATGTCAAGAACAAAACCATTGTCATCAAAATAAAACCTACACGTTTAATCATATTTTCCAATTTATTATTTCTTGTAGGTTTAATTCGCAACGGATTTTGCTCATTTTGTTTGCAGTTCTCAGTTACCTGGTCACGGATGTCTGTTTAAAATTTCAGCTCAATCTGTTTGGTCGTTCGACCGTATGGGACCGAACAAACAAACAGACATTTTACAAACAGACAAATTAATCACGACGAAGGCCCGTTTGACTTGCGTTGTACACTACGTTCTCTCACTCGTCTAAAAAACGGTTTGCAACGCTAGGAATCAATAATATAGTTTGATGGTTATCGAGTTATAAACTTTTTTTCAGATATATACATAAAATTATTAAAAAGTCTCTCTCGTATTATAGCAAACTCGTCGTAAGTATCATTTAGTATCTAAATAAAAATACTTTGCCTTCATCAATAATATAATAACAAAATTGCGAAAAAACATTGCTTAAGATACTTGTAAATGTTAGTCCGTTGTACCAACCAAATTCTGCTTGCAATGTTTGTAAAATGTTGAGATTTTAATTGTATACTTCAGTTTAATAGTTACGAATAAATTATTCATATTTTCTGGTACTTTAAGTTGCAAAACTATCAAAAGATGTTTTACATTTCAATATACTACAGTTTCAGCGTATTCGTTCGTTGATGAAGTCTCGTAAGATTCGTAAGCCAAATATAATAACATACGATTGTAAATTGCAATTCAGTTTCGTTCCACACAAAGATAATTTAGTACAATTTCGAAAACGTTAAAACGTGATAAATTCGCCCCACTGCTCTTAAACGAGAAATTTGTCTTTGTAGTTCTAAGTATAGAAGAGAATAAATTCGGAAAGTAAATAATTATAATGAATTCCATGCTCAGCCGTTCAAAGGTGTCCTAACCGAGTCGGCTAACCAAATCTACATCCTACCTCTGAGACTTTGAAGTGAAGAGCATCGTACGCCTCGGCCTTAGAGCAGACATTCCTCATCCGCAGCGGTTTCCTGTGCGACGGCGACGTCGACGTCACCGCGGGCGGCGCCGCGACGTCCGTTGCCAGCGTCTTGTCTCGCATCGCCATGCACGCAGTGTGACTGTCGAGGACCTGTGGAGGACGTAGCGACGGCCGAGCCGAGTGGCGGCCGCCTCCCCTCTCCTCCCCTCCGACCCCCTCCCCCACTCCCGCGCGGCAGGTGAGATGCGCCGCGGTACAAGACTCGCCAGCAACCATGGAGTATGCGGTCACCGCCGCAATCACTTCCAGGCTTTAGCCGAAAGGGGTTTTCCAAGATTTCTCATATTTGCGCGGCATCAAAACGAAATTGAATGTCCGCAGACAAAAGTAAGAAAGAGTTAAAGTTTAGTTTTACAATGTTTTGTCTTCATGCGAAACCAGCCCAGGGCAAATTTGACCTATCTACGTATAGTGGCTTTCTAGGTCAAGGGTGGAAGGGTAATCGGAAGACCCAAGGGATATTTAATAGAAATGAAACCAAGCGTTTTAAAAATGTTCAGTCAGGTTCACCGACGGCGATTTTCGAACTAGCAATTTCCCAAATAAATTCCACTTGTAACCCTCTGTATGCAGGCCTACTACCAGGCCGCTTTGCGAACGCTTTTTCCTGTCGCGTTGATGGATGACCTTTTTTGGTTGACTATTTCTGTCCAATGTTACTACATTTTTAGTATGCGTGGGATCTCATAACTTTTTTAAGTTCATTTTTTTAAAAGAAGTATTAATTGCTATGATAATACCAATTAGCAATAGAATGTAAAATATCTCGAGGCCCAAAGGCTTGCTTTTTGTACGCATTATAGGTGATTATTGTCAAGTCTAACTTTTTCTTTAATAAGGCGCGCACTACATAACCATTACCTTAATATCCATGTAAAATATTAACGTTGTAGCCCCACCCGTTTGTTCAAAATCGGCCCAAATATCACGAAAACATCGCATTAAAAATCGAAAGAATCGTAAAAGTACAATATTCACGAGAAATAGTTCTTCGATTGCACTTAAGAACTTGGCAGATCTAAAATCAGATATTTCGAAGGTCCCCTCTAATTTTCATCAATATCGCATAAGCAGTTTGCCCGGTAAAGAGCGAACAAACAGAAAAAGAATAAAAAAGAAAGAAAAAAAGACTGTTCTTCTCAGGGTAAGTGATATTGAAGTCTTCGCTTCGCTCATCCATAAAACTCTTATATACGAACATAACATCATTTGATAGAATAATTCACTTTATTAATCCCAAGGTAATGTTTTTGTCAGTGTGGAATAAATAATGTTTACTTATATAAGAACCCAAACATTGAGCTACTGGCAGTATTTCCATATCCGACAGTAAACAGCGTGTTATACCACATGTAACAATATAGTCTGTTTCGTGGCATTGTCATTAATATTCTCATCGCAACTCAGCATCACTGACTTCATATTTGTTGGCAGACACAATGTCTATTACGCTCTCATGAGTTAGAAGATAATTATTTTGACAAAACATTTAGACTGAAATCATCATTGTGGAGTTAATGTTGATGTGACGAGGCCTGCATACAACACGAACCTTAACACATCCACGCTGAAACCACTTGAACATGGATATAGTACAGAGCTGAGAATTGAGGCCTATACGATTAAACAAATTAACATAACGAACTATTTAGCACCATTTAGCAAACATTGTTCATAATTGATGTATAGAGAGGTGTAAAACATCATGCAGCACTGATATGCTATTACTAGGAAAACGCTAAAGTCCCGTCGCGTTGATGGATGAGCTTTTTCGTAAGTTTTTAGTTTACGTGGGATCTCTTTACTTATCAAGTGCTTTTTGAACGCATTGTAGGTGATTGTT
Source organism: Sweltsa coloradensis (assembly GCA_024449915.1). Lineage (NCBI taxonomy): Eukaryota > Metazoa > Arthropoda > Insecta > Plecoptera > Chloroperlidae > Sweltsa > Sweltsa coloradensis. The sequence goes on from JAMZAV010002500.1 coordinate 66,000, forward strand.
GTCAAGTTTCTATTGTTACTTGTTAATTTTTATTAAATACCTAAAACAAACTTTATATAAAACCTTTATTTATATGGTTTCTGGATATTGTTTTCAACTTTTTCTTTCAAAAAGCAATATATCACCATTACCTTAATGTCCATGTGAAATATAAACGTTGTAGCCCGACCCGTTTGGTCAGAATCGGCCCAAATGTCACGAAAATATCGCACTAAAAATCGAAAAAAATCGTAAAAGTACGATATTCATGAGAAATATTTCTTCGATTGTACCCAAAAACGTAGCAAGTCTAAGTTCAGAGATTTCGAAGGTCCCCTCCAATTTTCATCCAGATCACATATCGGGCCGTTTGCCCGGTAGAGAGCGAACAAACAAACAAACAAACAAACAAACAAAAAAAAAAACACCCGAGCTAAATTTTTTGGGGGTCGGTGAAATTGAAGTCTTCGCTTCGCTCATCCAAAAATAATTTATACCAATTATCATATTGCAATCTAAAATAGCAGACCTATGTTCAATATTGTATGCTGCAGAAAGTTGATTCCACAAATAGCTTTATTTTGTAAAATCGTTGTGCTGCAAATAAAGTAAGTGTATGTTATTGATTGTTTGATTATGTATTGAATGTGTGGCTCTTTGGTCTTGTGGTTAGCGTCTCTGCTTCTAATGCAGAAGGTACAGGGTTCGTTTCCCGCTATTTAAAGTTGTACTGAATGGGTGTTCGCACTGTTTATAAATGCCATGTTCTCTTGTTGTCTTTCATGGAGTGTTTAATTTGTAACTCTGTAATCACTGTGTCAGGCTATAGAGGGCCACACTTGCCCTGCATTAGCCTTCCTGCCCTATGGGCAGGTAAAATTCAATAAAATAATACTGTCCAAACCACTGATTGCAATATTTCCTATAAAATATCGATCTTTGGTTGGTTAACGCTCACTCGTCGATTGCGTCGGGGCCTACAGGGTTGGCTTGGTCGCTTTGGTTTATTGTTCCCCACTGAAAATCAGTTGTGATGAGTGGGTAGACTCTAAATACGGATTTATTTATTGATTGATTGATTCGAGTATGTCCTATCGTAGCCCATTTGTATCTGTTAGTCTTGGATTCATCAAACACGTTGCATCTTGCAAGTTTATTCACTATCACATGTTCCCTTAACTTAGAGACAAATGAGCTAAATTAATCTTACCAAACTAATCCCAAACAAAAGTACACTATTTTTAAACTGCATACTTCCAAGTATAGCACGCATAAGGTTAAAACTTGAAATTAAATCGTTCAACAATTTAATTAGCTAAACTTTAAATTGCAAATTGTTAATGGCGCTACTATAGTTAGGTAAAAGCTATTTAATTAAAAATACAATGTTATTTGTAGATAAGATATTTTCTGTTCTATCATTTACATTTAAGTTTCAATTACAAAATAATGTGAGGCGGTACCCATTGACTGATTCCTATACACTTATTACTTCTTAACTTGCAGTCATTGCTTGCTTAATATGTTCGTAACATAATTGTGTTAAATGTGTGTATCGTTAAATTGTGTATGTCATCACACATGTACAGCATAACCCAATGGGAAACTTGGTATAAAGAGTCGTTACGTCGCTTTCTATGAAAACCGACTAACTTGAGGGAATGCATCTTCGAAATCTCTGAACTTAAAACAGTCTACGTTTTTGGGTACAATCGAATAAAATTAATAAATAGCTTTTTTAACGATTTTTTCGAATGTAGGCCAAATACGCTCATCCATCACGTGACCATAAAAAGCGTCCACGAAATGACCTAGTGACCGCGCCCCAATCTCACTTGTGGTTGGAAGCTATCCCTCCACGGTAACTCCAACCAAGTTTATCTATATGTGCAAAAAACCCTACAGGCTCAAAAAACTTTATCAGATACTCGAAGCTTTGCATATTAAGTGGCCCCGTTAATTTTGGCCCCTTGCTAATGTAGATTGGCGATCAGAGATTGCGGTAGTAGGCCTACAAATTATGGAAGACTTATACTGCACGCAGGGAATTGTAATCATGGGTAAAATGGGGATTACCTAAATAATTGACTTTTCGCTACATGTTGTCACTACGGGACAAAACTTTGGCGAGGCATGCCGGTGTTTTTAATATAGCTAATCAAGATTGGAAGCACATGATGCCAGCCTGTTTCAGGGTAAGATGTAAAATTGAAAGTCAGGGTGTCTAACATAACACGACATTCGTAAAACAGACGCCTCGTGCCAGTCTTGAACTCACACCCCGTGTCAGTACTGAAATGACCACCCACCTTTCTTTGCATGGTAAGAGTATGGAAATTATAAATAAAAGCATACACTTTGACGCTAATTAGTAATTAGTTGCGTGAGGATAGCTCGGGGCTTAAAAAATAAACTTGAATGCGGCCCTAGAGACTTTCCGTAAATCCAAAAGTTCAAGCATAAAATTTAGAAAAATAACCACGCCTAATTATAAAAAATTGTGTGAAATTAGTCACTCGTTTCCCTCAAGTCATGATCCAGCTAAGAAGTAATCTTTATAATGAATTGCGTTCTAATTGAATGGAAAGGAAGACCGTACGGTCGGAGGGTGTCTACTTGCATCAGTGGTGTACCACAATTGGAGAATGAACTCGTTCTCTCGGCATCCACCATTTTGCTATCAAGCCCGAAGTGTCGCGAATGATAAACCATGTTAACTCATGAACAAGTCCTTACTTTACCTTGCCGAAGTAGGAAAGTAACTTTATTGTTTCTGTTGGAAATAGAAAGCCTGGAGGTGGTCTGAACTAAACCTTGACCCGGCACCTCCACCAACATGGACCTAAGAGAGTGAAACGTGAGAGATACTTTTCCCCGTATGAAATTTTATCACGCTATCGTTCTTACGTTTGAATATTAGTAACAACGGTAGAGCAAGCTGGTTTTTAATAAGTCTGCTCATTAATGTTAATTAGTTTGATTAGTTACTAAGAACTGGTGTTGATGTTGACAGTTGAGACTTTACGTCAAAGTTCTTCGCGTGAAGATGACTCAATGAAGTTCTTACCTTTAAAAGTGACGAAAGGAGACAACTCTTAAACTGAGTTGACATCCTTCAGTTCTCAGATTCGCGTTCTTAAACTTGGATAGAAGCAAAATTTCATATACACCTCTTTGTGCGGAACAATACAGTTGTAATTTTCTGCCGTCTGGATTTCAGATTTAACGGTTATATTTGCACCTGAAGATTATGCTTTCTCCCATTTTAATTGGTATACAATTGTATAATCACAGTTATTAACAAATAGTCTAAAATTACAAATAATTGCATACGGTCTTCGTGAAATCAATAACAATAATTTCTAGCATAGCACCCAACATTTTGATTCGTAATTCCGAGTTAGAATAATGGGGAAGCATCTTTTTCGAGGTCATGTACTTCAGAATAAAATTATTATTTAATTTCTTTTAATCCAATTTAAATCTTAAAAGATACATCTAATTTAAATAAAATTGCTATTAATAAATAAAATGAATCTGTAACACAAGTGACAAATTTAAATCAGGGATCTGCAAACCTACTTGCCATTGGTGGTGTCATCGTCAAGGCTGCGAAATTTTTCTTTCGGTTATTGAGCTATTTACCAACATCCGTTTTCAGGTCCAACACACCTACAAATTAAGGAATAGCAATTAACACAACAAATAGTTCCATTGTATGTCCATTGGCATGAATGATATGGCAACTCACCTCACCTCTCTGTTACGTGAAATCGTAAGCGATATATTCGTAGTTTGGGGTTGTATACGCATGGACACCAGTTAGTCACTTTTATTTCTTCAAGACACCTCCTTGGTCAAGTAAAATACCACGGCAAGGTCTCTCACTTGAAACAACCCGTACGTTCAATACGAGTACTGTCATTTAAATTCACCAGACGATCATTGCCCAACACTCTTGCTAAACGCGGGGTGGGCGTTTGTGCTGCACTGAACGAAGTTATGTTTTTAAGGGTCCACATCGACCGAGTGCCTGAAAAAGAAACATGTTTCAGGAGACGTGTATTTTGGTTCCCCTCCAGAGGAACATAGTAACATAAGAAAACACTCTACCCTTGTTACTCGGTGGCACCCAGGACTATCAATTACATCCTCAAGAGAGAGTGTACAACATATGTGCCAGTATAGGAGAAGCTATTTAGCTAACAGCTCCCAGAGTAGCCTTAAGACAGGGAATCTTAAGGACCCTTTCATGGCTGCATCCACAACTCTCACTCTTAGAGGCCTCATTCAAAGAGACCCCATGAAGGCCACATGTATGGCGACGATTAAGAACAGTGCAAAACATGCCCTATTAGCGATTAATGCCGCTACTAAGTCACTACCGACACCACGAGCAAGACCAACTGAGCCACCACTGAATTCATCAGCTCTTGAGCAGCATGTGTCCAGCTGAATATATTAGCTTGACGAGTAAGCTTTATCAGCATCAGAACATAGCTGCACATGGTCACAGATGCGACACAAGAAGTAAACCCCTGTACTGTGTGAACCCAAGGTTTCTTGCACTGCATCGTTACACCACGAGGCGTACGATCGCTCCTGGCTACCTCACCATTCACCACTGCTAGTGTCAGCATCTTGTTAACATCATAATCAAATGTATCATTTCATCAGTGAACATTTATAGCTCATCTAAGATCTAATGCATTTATTACACATTAATTTGATAGAATTTAATTTTAGGATGACACAGGATCACTGCGGTGAATGGGAAACAAAGACCTGCTTCATGGCTCATTCTGTAATATTTGCCTTGTGTGTACAGAAAACAAAAACAAATAAATAAGTTGTTTTATAAAAAAATAACTCTACTATTATGATCGTCTTTAGAAACTCAATACAAATGAGATTTTTTATTGTTGCAGTCTATCGTTGTCCTAGTTGTAGTCAGTGGGTGAATAGTGGCCGACCAGCAGTTTTCTATATCAAAATCGATTGCATGTTGGCCATTATTTGATAGTTGATGGCATCGTCTTCTAAAGAGATGGTATGGAGACGCTTTGATTAAATGTTTACCACTGATAATTAGTATTTGTGAGTGAATGTGTACTCAACATATTATGCATTTATTTCACATTTAAAGGCACATTTAAAGACGCAAAATTAAATCATTATATAAAAAACAATGGCAATTATGCAACGCCGGTTAACGCAGAAAATACACAAACTAAGGCACAGAAGTAATGTTTGCAGAGTGCGGAGGCGACAAAATGCCGACAAGACAACTATTAAAAAGCACTAGACGTGGTAATTGCTTAAACCTAGAAGGAAGCACTAAAATAAGTTATAGGAGCAAAACGAACGAACGCATAAAATATATTATAGAGTATTATTTGTTACTACCTACATATTTTAATCAAACAATAACGAGCATCTATGTGCATGTTATGAAGTTTTGAACCGCGGAAAGAAGACGGTCGCATCGGCCTATACATACGTACCTTAACCATCTAGATGTGTGATATTACGACACTTTGCGATACACCTGTTATTGGTCAATAAACAAAATCGTTGTACTAAGTACAAAACATCAAACCATCACAATTAACAAGTATTAAAACATCCCAACGGAAACTTGTCCTGGTTGTTACGTCTAGCGTCGTACACCATGACAGCTGTCAGATAAACCCCTATGCGAACCAGCAGAAGACAATGCCCGTCCGTCTCTACAGCGCATCAAACACAACCTGCATGGCGGCACGTGCCCGGGGGAGATTACGAGGTATGAATGAAGCCAGAAGTTGTATTTTTCTTGGTAAAACAGCTTGGCTTCCGTCTACGGTCTAACCATTTCATTAATGTAGCTTTAGTGATGAAATATCTCTTATTATATTTGTAGAGGATATTTTTACGTTCCACTTCTTCACAAGGACCCAATTAGTTACCATGTTAAATAAAATTTAAACGGTTACAATAACTGTCCCAAATTGGTTCAATACAGATTTAAAATTGACATGATTTCTTCATTAGAAGAAAAAACACGTATTAAATCAATATAACCTTTCCTAGTTAAACAACCGTGCCGAATATAGGATCGCTTTTTAATGACTGCTATTAAAGAGAAAAACACATTTTCATAGTTTTATGAATGTGCATTCTACTTTAAGAACACAAATAGGACATCAAATTATACATAAATGTTACTAAGGCTTAAGAATACAAAAAATAAGCTATTATAGTTAGTGTTGTTTTAGGGCACTCAACAGTTGAGTTATCAGTGCTCATAGCTATATATAAAAATATATATGATTATTATTTTTATTTTAAATGTGTCATAGATCAACAGTATACCTATGGATTAAAAAGCTGTAGGCCTAAATAGATATAATATATTTTCATATATTTGTTTATTGTTTATAACCATCTCTTTCTTACCTTTGTGTATCATTCGCCATGTCACTATCACCTTGTCATTTATTTAGATATAGTATTGTCTTTGCAAAATGGTACTAACGTGCTGTAATGACTTGTAATAATAAACAAATAAATAGATAATACATTCATTCAAGTAGGCCTACAAGGCTAGTCTACAGGTTTCTTTTTCTGGAACGGGACAAACCACCCTTCTTCTTACGTCATATATATATTATGGCACTCTCGCCGTGTGTATCTGAGCACAGGCTACTATATCGCGGGCGTCTGGGAACCGCTGAGAGAAATGTTCAAAGCGGGGAAAGCAATCACCAGGAATTCTCTCACAGACATTCCTTGCTGTTTTTCTTGTTATTGTCGCCCAAAGATTCGCAATCAACGACCAGGCTGTGATTGCAACACGGATGATTGTGGTGTGAAGAGTAGCACGAAACCCGTCGGGTTTCGAGGCTACTGGCGGAAGCGGCACTGCCCTGCGTAATACAGGATAATCGACTCGATTGTTCTGCAATATCGTGTTCGCTTATAGTATGGTGTTTATTTTGTTGAATTTACTATGTTTGCAATTCATAGCTATAGTTATTATAGTGTATATAACAGCATGGGTAACGAGGGTTTAGGGTCACTATAAAAATAAATTGCTTAGATTAGTTGATACAGTACACACAAGTATACTTTATGCAATAAAATGGCACTCAAGACTCCTAAAAGGAAATATGCTCCTATATTTTCTAATCAATGGTAAAGATTAGTAGATTGACCTTCAACATTTTCGAAATATTTTTTTTTATTGGCTATTAGTAAATGCCTATATAATGCATAATATATATATATGTACAAGAAGCCAGCCCATTAGCAAGCAATACCGTTCTAAGAAAATGTGTCCTGTAACTTCAGGGCGTTTTAAATATGATTTCCGGTACCAGCAAGTCTTTCCACAACCCTAGTCCTTGTCTTTCGACCCAAACTAGAATGTCCAATGCAGTTTGACTTGCCCTAAATGCACAAACAGGAGTGCAAACAGTCGCCTCTCTGTCTCCCTGTGTCAACACAAATAACCTCACGAAATCTTAGTAGAAACACAAACAAATGTTGACCTCGTTCAGTCCAGCCTAGGGGTGAGGAGTCAGGACAAACTCTAGTCAACATTGTTAGGTTCGAGTCAAGTCGCCGCTTCAACGCTCGTCCTTACCCCATCAGAGAATTCAATCATCACTTGAAGCTAAATTCATATTTTATTTTTTAATTTTATTTCACAATTCTCGGAACAGTGAGATTGTACGTGATTACGTGAATTGCCTCTTACAAGTTAATAACCAAGGACTATAGATAGTGACATTGTCATGTTTGGCCTGGCGTTTCAAGTTCCCATCCAACAAAATTAGATTTTCATGGCTTCCTTCAAAACAAACCTTATTTAATGTGCATTCGTTCGGGATAAAATTTAATTTCTTGCTATACGAATAATTGATTAAACATATTTTAAAATTGATATCAAACACGATAACATTTATTTTTTGGGTTTTCAAATTGTATTTGCCATTAAAAAGTCGATAAAAACAGCAGAAATTACCAGTGTCTCGAATACGATAAATGTTGATAAACCAAATAACGGCCACGCGCCGCAAGAGTGACATTGAGGTTGTTTATTCCGGGTATCTTGTTTGATAATGTTTCTTCAATTTGTATTGTGCAATGTTTTTTTCTGGGTTTTGTCTAACAATAAAATATAAAAATACCCAAAATCATAAAATCCACAACGTTTGGTGTACGGCTTCTGTTTATTGACACAAAATCCGAAAGTCTCGCATTATTCAAACAAAGCATGTTTGTCGCAACAGAACAAACTGAGAATGTAATGCGATCAAAATATGATAAGTTGCTTTCTTTCTGAAAATAGTTTTGACCGAGAAAAGCTGTACAAAACGCCACCAAACGAAATGTAAATACAATTATTTATATTTAAGTTTTAAGACTTAAGATGATGACTTTTGATCATTTCCATCTATCAATTTATGTTTGACTCGAATTTAAACTTGTATAACATTGTAAACTTCTTTATACGTGGCAATCTCGGTCTACAAACAGCAAGAAAGAAGAGAATTCCTTTACACCTTACACCGGCTCTGTTCGTCGAGCATAAAACGAGCTACACCGGAAATTGCCGTCGAATCAGAGCTCGTCTTTGAGGCGACCCACTACGCACCCTACCCTCCTACCCAACACTCGGACTCGGCGGCAATACTTCCACATGAATGCCCCAACTACACATAGAACGGAATACAACACTCTGATTGATACGCATGTGTATGGCTTTGTAAAGTCAAGCGGTCTAAACGAAGGCTTGTTTTTCGCAACTTGCTCAATTTCTGGTATTGTTTTCTTGAATATTGGCCTCGCAAGGATTATGCTCGCGATATATAGAGGGTCGGGCAGATATATCCTCCGCTCTAAGCTGCCTGAAGACCACACGTTTCAGGCTTTACGTCGTCAAGTTGGCGAACCTGCGTGCCTCACATGGCGATCATACACGCTGTTCGTAGTTTCCTGATAAAACGCAACATGCTTCAGGAAAATAAGGTATTATTATATTTATTAATGATATAATTGCTTTAATCCATTTAAAAGTTGTATGCGTGCATTTATTTATCTACGTTTCAAGAATTTGAAATTGGTTATGTCCGTTCGTCCGTCCGTTTTAGCGTGTCGCGTCTCACGATAAAAAAACGAACATGACCTCCAATTGTTATGCGTTTCTTTGTTGACATTGTTCTTCAGAATGGATGATACATGTTTTGGTGACCCTGGGGATCAGGAATGGGTCACAAAAAGAGGAAATCTTTGAACACGGCACCCCCACCAAAATAGATGAACGTACGAAATCGTATTTGTTTATCCTTCTTCGACAATCTGTTGACCAAGTAGGTTCGCGCCTTATTTTGGGTAGACCCAATGTGCTTTTACTTGTAGCGTCCAAAACAGCATTGTCAGTAAAGGGGCTATTTTAATCCCATGCTCATTTGTTTGAATACCGACGGTTAAGTAAAGAAACGTGAGATTAATAAATCTATTTTAAAAATGAACTATTGTTATCCATCTCAGTACGTGAAGAACAATGTCTCACAGCTTGCAAGAGTCTAGTTTGCCTAGAGTTATTCTTATACGTTGTCGATAAACTGTCAAAATGGCCTCAATGTTGATATTGACGTTCACAGTGTTGTCTACTAACTCATTAAAAAAGTGGCCCAAAATGCAATTACCCAACCGGACATAAAGCAATAACTGCTACATCGGAATTGCTATTAGGTGTTGATTGTAGCAACAAATGTAGTGATTTCCCTTCAATCGTTATCAAATTGGACAGCTAAACCTAAAACAACATCAACTGAAATCAGGATATTACTCAATTTCCTAAAATAGTAATTCGGCGTTTAATTACTTCATAACAGACCAGTACAACACATAGCTTCTCAATTTGTAATTTGTGCCAAAACTGGCCCAGGGTTGGGAATGACAAGAACCTGAGAGTTCATCAACTATCAGTGATGAGCAGAAGAATCGTTAACATTTATTTAAAAAATATATACTTGTTGTAAGGCATTCTGTTGTTTATAATATGCAGAACAAGGGTGAAGGCTATAGAGTCCTATATAGGCTTTATAGTCCTTCAACGATCCTACATTAATACATTAATACATAATATAACGTGTGTTTTTGACAATTAGTACGACATCATAACAGTCAATTAACAGTTGGTAGATTGTTGTATACATTATTAAATAGTTTGTAACTTTGTAACAAGGAGATCATAATATTATTTTTCACACTGGTCTTCTAAGCCACGTTCAGTAAAGGCGGGAGCGGGAGCCATAATTCAGCCGCTAGATTAGATTCCATACCCCGCGTAGTAAAGAAGAGGGCGCAGGTCCTCCTTCATTACAACGAATACCAAAAAGATTGAAAATACCTAGCTACACTAATATAGAAATAATTGTTTAAATAAAAAAATATGTTTTTTATAAATAAGAACTTGGATCACTGTATATCGCCTGATGATAATTATTCTTCTGTAAATTGTAGTTGCACTTATGAGCACAAAGATGCAAAATAATTAATTTCTATAAGTTGTATTCCTCAAAATAATGTAAATGTAAAAGTGTAACAATGTAAACATGGTTAATTTGTTTTGTTGTAACTAAAAAGAAAAAACGTTTTTTACAATGATTACAGTTGTTGTTACTTGTTATATATTGTGAGAGTGAACGACCGTGCGAGTTTTGATCAGTGAAACCCAAACGCGCGAATGTGTTTGGAAACAGCGCCATCAATTCCTTGTAAATTCAATAAAGGGAACGTTTGGTCCAAAAAACAATTCAATTCTTTACTCTCTCTCTCTCTCTCTCTCTCTCTCTCCCCTCTCTCTCTCTCTCTCTCCTCTCTCTCTCTCTCTCTTTTCTCCCCTCTTGAATCCACCAGTGATCGGTTCTGGGGGCCGATGATGTGACTGGCCTCAACGATGACATGCTTATGCTTGCAAGAAACGCCCGACAGGAATCAAACTTCTATGACCCTCACTTCCATACCCTTGACGTAGTTACAGTTACACTGAAGATGTAAGGGTGAAGACATTGTCTTTTTTCTTCGGTTTTTACACGTCTATAGACTCCAGGAAACCTTTCTAATGTAGGCTCCACTTTGAGTCGTCTAAAGGAAGGAGCGTGGTAAAAACTTTGAAGAACTATTAGTTGAACGTGCGAAGATGTTGTCTAAGAAGGAACTGCATCGATCATTATAAAACTGTTTAAATACTCGTCCAAACTATATCAATAAAACACCAGAAAGATCATGATAAACGATTATTAATGGTTGTCTGGATAACTTTATAACGTTCGTCCAATTCCACAACACAGATTACACATGATTAAGACATTATCATTATTTTATTTAAACATTCCATCCATGTTGTTTCATGTTGTCTTATTCCATTGAAATTTTACGTTACGTTGTAAGTAGACATTGGTGTAGACAAGAGTAAGAGGGAAAGTAACGAAAGCTTATTTTATTTCTCAAAAACATGTCTTCTTTTGTCAATATTTTTTTAACTGATTATAGGGTAGTCGTTAAATAACTAAATACAAATTAAAATAAATAACTCTGAGATTGTGAGAGAGTAGAGTTAAAAAATTGATACAACACTTTAAAAACAATATCGAATATTGTTTGTGTAAAGTGTAATATTTGATTTGTATCCAATGTTTCCTTATTTCATTGAAAGTCATGACTTTTCATCCATCTATTGACTTATAAAACAGAATACCTACGCTTGTTCCTCAAAATTTGAATTTCAATGGCGTTTTGAGAAAGGAAGAAAAACAATTGAGTTCCCAGAGTAAGCGTTCTGGAGAAACTTCGGTGTATATATAAGAGAAGAGAAAAAAGTAAGTCCAGGGTAGAATTTCGTACTTTCTCTCAGAGATTCACTCATTATCAAAATTATGAGGTGAGAATCGAACTCAAGGTTTTTCATCCACTGAAAAGAAGCCACAGCCCCAAAATATGAGTCATTTGCGCCAAAACACATTTTAATATAATTGGATGAGCGAAGCGAAGACTTCAATTTCACCGACCCCCCAAAAAATTTAGCTCGGGTGTTTTTTCTTTTTTTTTCTTTGTCTGTTTGTTCGCTCTCTACCGGGCAAACGGCATAAATGCGATCTTGATGAAAAATTTTAGGGAACCTTCGAAATCTCTGAACTTAGAAATTCCTACGTTTTGGGTACAATCGAAGAAATATTTCTCATGAATATCGTAAATTTTAAAGATTTTTTTTTGATTTTTAGTGCGATATTTTCGTGACATTTGGGCCGATTCTGACCAAACGGGTGGGGCTACAACGTTCATATTTCACATGCACATTGAGGTAATAAAGATGTATTGACGTTTGAAAGAAAAAGTTAAAAAAGTTAGCCAGAATTTAATTTGAGTTTTTTGAGGTGTTAAATATTAAAACCTTTATTTCTATAGATTATGGCTAACTTTTTCAATTTTTTTTTCAAAAGTCAATACATTACCCTTATCTTAATGTCCATGTGAAATATGAACGTTGTAGCCCCACCCGTTTGGTCAGAATCCGCCCAAATTGCACTAAAATATAGATTTTAGACCTTTCTCACAGCCTTGTATGAAAACTTCACAGGAGATTGTATACCTTACTCACAGCCTTGTTATAAACAATCAAAGATCCAACAGACCTAATAATTGCTTTGTATGGGCCGTGTTAATATGTTTTTATTATTTTAAAATTAACATTTTATAATTAAAAAGCTCATCCATCAACGCGAATAAAAAAAAGCGTTTGCGAAGCGTCCTAGTGATTAAAAAATGCACAAAGATTGAAGTTTCAAACTGTCCAGATAGGTACCCGAGAATCGACGCCGAGTTCATGTGGGCCGAGGCGTTATTTCCCAGCTCGTCCTCTAGTCCGTCTTGTAAGCAACGAAGCATTCGAGAACATGGGGTAGGATTACTAATTAAATATCTCCTTGTCGTCATACCGTCTTTAATTAGAGCCTCCCTAACCATGGCAGACGTCGAACGACATACTTTACCCTGCAACCTGAGCTGTGAGTATAGGCTCGGGCTGCGTGGCGCAGATTTAATTGAGAAGGGTGGGAAGGTGACACGGGATAAATGAATTTAAAAATTAAATGCGTGAGATTACCATTTAGCACACAATTTAAAACAGAAAATTACCTTGGCGTATGTGGTTCTGGTTATGTATGTTTTTTGTATGTGATTAAGACAATATAGTGGTCCCAACGAAAGAATGCAGGTGGCTCGAAATTGTTTTCCCAACATAACAACTTTGTCAATTCTTCTTCTTCTGGAGCAAGTATACAAGACAATGTTTCTTACATAATACAAGCTGATAAAGAAATATAAAAATAATCATTGTCATTTTGTCACTATTAAAGTCGTATTTCGCAATAAATAATAAGTATTTATTTTTTAGTTTAAATCCAAGGGGCTAAACAATTATAAATGGAATTATGTTATTGTCCCTTCGCTAGTATAGCTGCTCATTTCGTATAATAATGCATTCATTTAGTAATAGTTTTAAAAATAAGTTATTAAAATAAAACATATTCTATCAATTTTCGACTGACAACTGTCTTTTAACTGGTAAATTCACCCCAAATAGATTTAGAGCTATGTTCGTAGTAATCGATCAAGTATTTCAAAACGTGAAGAATAATCCATGCTCAGATTCTCTTTCTACCTACTAGACCCGTACTATATATTAGCATAAATTTGCATGTTTTGTGGTGGGTCGCGGTGGGTGGACGATATCAAATTGACCTCAATATTAAACACCAATTTTCGCAAAGTCATCGTAAAATGTGGAAGGTATAGGAACTGTACTGATTGAAACTTACTCCCAGGCGTTTAATGCGTGACTGAGCATGCTGAATCTGTAATCATGCTACATAGTAGTATAATAGTGATGGTAGTGGTCAGGGGTGACTTAACTGGGTAAAGTCAACCCCTATAACACTCCCGCAAGAAGTCTATCGCAGACCACGCGTGGATAAGAGGGTGTGAACTATATTGTATGTACTGTTTCCTGCGGTTTGTAGCAAAAACATCGAGTGAGGGCGGATTGCATACAATACAAGTCGATCCAAGTCTGAGAAGCCACTATACTTTTTCCTCGTCAATTCAAATGAGAAGGGAACAAACAGGCTGGACCGACAGAGGTTGGCTCAGTGCTAGCGCATGACGCTGATTGATCCCTGAATTGAATAAATAAAGAAACAAAGAAACAAATGTTGTAAATACGTTGGTAAATATATTTTCTTATTTTGATGTACTAGTTTTTTGAATTTGTTATATTATTACTCGGATTGTGTTATTTGTAAATAATTCAAACACAATTAGTTATAATAATTTCAAACAGTTTGAGCAGTTAAATTGTATTCTTCTGCTTTGGCAATCAGTTTATTAACCAAAAACAAACGGATGAACATAATAAATAATGTAAAAAAACAAAACAACAATCTCATATGCAAAGAAAGAGAAACAAGGCGAGCTAGTTGTGGCTGCGCTATGCGAAGACGCTGAGGAGCTTTGCATTTGTTTTGAACTAACCTTCATTGTTCCTGTCTAGTATGTTTTTTTTTATTCGTTCATCGTTCAATTCAATAACCTCTTATTGGTTAATCTGTCAAATTTACGTTCATCCAGACTTATTATATCATAACTTATTTCGAAATTTACGTGCATACGAAGGAAATTCCAGTGTGGTCAAGAATTTTAAATTACTTCAACTAGGAAAACGCTAAAGTCCCGCCGCGTTGATGGATGAGCTTTTTAAAGGTTTAAGGTTGCGTGGGATATCTTTACTTTTGCAAGTGCTTTGTTTTGCTGCCTACGCATTGTAGGTGAATGTTGTCAAGTTTTCTTTTTTTTCTTGTCAATTGGTTTTATTTACCGTAAAAAACTTGTATTAAAAGCTTTATTTCTATGGATTCTGACTAAATTTTTTCCACTTTTTCTTTCAAAGGTACTACATAACCATAACCTTAATGTCCATGTATAATATGAACGTTGAAGCCCCACCCGTTTGGTCAGAATTGGCCCAAATGGCACGAAAATATCGCACAAAAAGTAAAAAAAACGTATATTAAAAGCTTTATTTCTCTCGATTCTGGCTAACTTTTTCAACTTTTTCTTTCAGAAAGCAATACATCACCATTACCTTAATGTCCATGTGAAATATGAACGTTAAAGCCCCACCCGTTTGGTCAGAATTGGCCCAAATGGCACGAAAGTATCGCACTAAAAATCGAAAAAATCGTAAAAGTACGATATTCATGAGAAATATTCTTCGATTGTACCCAAAAAAGTAGCAAGTCTAAGTTCAGAGAAAACGAAGGTCGTGTCAAATTTTCATCAAGATCGCATATACCGTTTGCCCGGTAGAGAGCGAACAAACAGACGGAAAAACAAAAACAAAAAAAAACAAACAAAAAAAAAAACACCCGAGCTAATTTTTTTGGGGGGTCGGTGAAATTGAAGTCTTCGCTTCGCTCATCCAATAATTGTTTGAGGGAATTATATTTTCAATAATGATGCATTGTGCGTTAAATAAAACTAGGAAAACGCTTTTAAGTCCCGCCGCGTTGTTGGATGAGGCGTAATTGGTGCATTGAGCTGCCATGTGTTATGCGGATTTTCTGTTGTTCTGTGAAAAAATCATTACTAAGTTGAAGATTTTTTAAAAATTAATTTAAATTAAATAAAAAATAAACTTTAATTTTTAGTTTTTTAATTAATTTTTTAATTAATTTTTAATTTAAAAAAAGAAAAAAAATCGTAAAATTGCGATTTTCATAAGAAATAATTATTCGATTGCGCTCAAATTTCACACGAATATATTAATTCATAAAATTAAGGTTCTGTGAAAAAATCATTACAATCTAATAAAGCATGTAGGTGTTATAAGTCAAAGAATTGTTTAAAAAAGAAAAAAACCCGTAAATTTAATTTTCATGAGAAATAATTATTCGATTGCGCCCCAATTTCACACTAATATATTAATTCATAAAGTTATGGTTCTGTGAAAAAATCATTAGAATCGGATAAAGCATGTAGGTGTTATAAGCCGAAGAATTTTGTTAAAAATTGGGGGAAAAAAATCGTAAAATTGCGATTTTCATGAGAAATAATTTTTCGATTGCGCTCAAAAACGTGGCAGTTCTAAGTTCAGAGATTTCGAAGGTCTCCATAAAATTTCATCGCAATTGGAGTGTCGGTTTAGCCGGAATCGTGTTAACAAACAGCCAAAAATACAAAAAAAAGAAAAAGAAAAGAAAAAAAGAAAAAAAAAACATTCCGGATTTTTTTCTCCAGTGTAGTGAAATGGAATCTTCGCTTCGCTCGCTACGCTCATCCAATGATCTCCCAAAGCGGTGTTCGCCTAGAACTATTTATGCATAAGAAGTGTAGGTAATCTCAATTAAGTTTTTGTATGTATTTATAGGTTTTGACGAATGTGCGTAAAGTGACCGGCAAAGTCTTCTAACGATCACATTCTCTAGGTTTAAATGATTCTTCAGATTCATTTTTTATATTTATAAGGAAAAGTAGCAACATATTTAAGCAAGTATTGTTTGTTTGTTCACCTCACCGTCTATTTTATGCTTTTTTGTTGTTAAACGAAGGATATTCAGAAGTTCCTGCCAATATTAAAATTATGATAACGACAGAAAATCAGGTATATACCTATCCCCGACGCTCTCTCATGCTAGATATGTCGTATCAGACAGGCCTTATTCAAGGATTGAACATAGAAATTCATTTACCATAACTGTAACAACACTCCATATACTAAAAAAGGTGTGAAACGGGTCATTTCGCCGCGTCGCGTGTTTACACTTACTAGTGTGTGAGTTCGACGTTTCGGAACCACTGTGGGATCCATCTTCAGGACGACTGGTACGACCCGTTTCACACTTTTTTAATATATTCGGTCCGCGAAAGTCTTAAATGTTTTATAACTCCATATACTCTCAATCCACTAATAATGAATCGTTAATCATTACACAAAAAAATACTCTCCTATATATACCAGCTGTAGGAATGACAAAATGTATATCTTTATTATCACAGTTATAAACGTCGCTTACAAATTGTTTTACAATTGCAATTATAGTCAGTAACTTGTTATTACCGCCGTAAATACTCCCTTCATTTTTTCTTTTTGATTTCATAACCCTGTTTAAATGCAATAGAATTAGCACTTACTTGTCGGCTGGATTGTATATTCAAGCCAGTGATTTATTTCGCCCACTTAAGCGAGGAAGTCAACCGTGAAGCATGACCAGAGATTCCTTGTTTACGACGACAGGCTAATTGTATGATTTCATCGCTCAAGTGAGATAAGACAATATAATATATATATATATATAAAAATATATAAATTGTTGTTTAAACTTGGCTTTATAGTAGGCGACTATGACGCTGTTATGTTAGTACTTTAGACAGAAATTAAAAAGTGACTACACCGGGTTTGAACCCGGGACCTTAGAGCATAGCCCGGTAAGCTAAGGTCCCGGGTTCAAACCCCGGTGTAGTCACTTCTTTAATTTCTGTCTAAAGTACTAACACATATATATATTCCATATAGAATAATCAACTGTGTGTTTTTATTATAAATAATGTAATAAATACCTTCTTTTTTGAGTATACTATACTTTAGAGTATATTTTCATGACAAATAATTTTTCGATTGCACTCAAATTTCACATGAATATATTAATTTATAAAATTAAGGTTCTGTGAAAAAATCATTAAAATCGGATAAAGCATGTAGGTGTTGGAAGTCGAAGACATTTTTAAAAAAAAAAAAATCGTAAAAATTGCGATTTTCATGAAAATAATTTTCCGATTGCGCTCAAAAACGTGGCAGTTCTAAGTCTTGAGATTTCGAAGGCCTCCATAAAATTCATCGCAATTGGAGTATTGGTTTAGCCGGAATCGTGCTGACAAACACACGAACGAAATACATAAAAAAAAGAGAGAAAAAAAAATTCCGGATTTTTTTCTCCAGTGTAGTGAAATGGAATCTTCGCTTCGCTCATCCAACTATTTTCTTAATACCCCGAGCAGTAGCACACTATACTATAATCATGTCCATATGCTGGCATTTTTATTTTTTTTGACGCCAAAAAACGATGTTCTCCAGTCATCAATTAATAAATGTACTTGATGGATACAAATTACATTATATACGATAGCCTCGTTTCGGTAGCGCTTACAATGCATCCAATTATAAGGTTATGCATATTAGGCCTACTATTGGAGCGTCACTAAATTCAGTATAATTTCACTAGTTCCGATTGATATTACGATATGTTGATTTCATATTTCATTCAAAACTGAACAATAATAAATCTACTTCCTAGTTTGTAGCCACATATTCACCGCAATTGTTGGTTGAGGAACGGCGTCTAGATAATATGTCCGCGAGGCAACCGACGCCGCAAGGAACTTGAGAGACGCTATTCATGCTCATCGAACAAGGCCCACTCCAAGTAATGCACCGCATTATGCAACCTCTCAAAGGGTGATAAATGACGCCACATGAAGAGTTGACGACACTGGGTGGTGCATATATGAGGTAAAACTACATCACAACACACGACCACACAAAATAAGCATGAACCAATCCAACGATGCTGCTTTGGCACTTTTAAGAAACAATTAGGTAAAATTGTAATAACTAGGAAAACGCTAAAGTCCCGCCGCGTTGATGGATGAGCGTTTTTGTAAGTTTTTAGTTTGCGTGGGACCACTTTTCCTTTGCAAGTGCTTTGTGAATGCATTGTAGGTGACTGTTGTCAAGTTTCAATTGTTTCTTGTTAGTTGTTATTATAAAACCTCAAAAAACACATTTTAAAACCTTTATTTCTATGCATTCTGGCTAACTTTGTCAACTTTTGCAACTTTTTCTTACAAAAGGTACTACATCACCATAACCGTAATGTCCATGTGAAATATTAACATTGTTGCCCCACCCGTTTGGTCAAAATCGGCCTAAATGTGACGAAAATATCGCACTTAAAGTAAAAAAACTCATATTAAAACCTTTATTTCTATAGATTCTAGCTAACTTTTTCATTTTTTTCTTTTAAAAGGTACTTCATCACCATAACCTCAATGTCCATATGAAATATGAACGTTGTAGCCCCACCCGTTTGGTCAGAATCGGCCCAAATGTGACGAAAATATCGAACTAAAAATCGAAAAACTCATATTAAAACCTTTATTTATATGTGTTCTAGCTAACTTTTTCAGCTTTTTGTTTCAAAAGGTACTACATCACCATAATCCTAAAGTTCATGTGAAATATGAACGTTGTAGCCCCACCCGTTTGGTCAGAATCGACCCAAATGTGACGAAAATATCGCACTAAAAATCGAAAAAATCGTAAAAGTACGATATTCATGAGAAATATTTCTTCGATTATACCCAAAAACGTAGCAAGTCTAAGTTCAGAGAAAACGAAGGTCCCCTCAAATTTTCATCAAGATCGCATATGCCGTTTGCCCGGTAGAGAGCGAACAAACAGACAGAAAAAAAAACAAAACATTGGAGCTAAATTTTTTGGGGGTCAGTGAAATTGAAGTCTTCGCTTCGCTCATCCAAATAGGAAAACGCTAAAGTCCCGTCGCGTTGTTGAGCGAGCACCGGTACGTGCAACATGACCCGAGTACGACATTCCCATAATGTTACATACCAATAAGTCTTTAAGGTTTTGACCGATTTAGCTGAAAATTTGTAAAATAGGAGAGAATGGATAAAATCCACCGCCATCTAGCTAGAGGACCTTGACATCATTTCTTTGGGAAAACTATTAAATACACTGCTTCCTCGATAGTATTTTGATTACTTCTAGGAGGCAGTCAGTGCATAGTGAGACTTTTCGTTGCCATGGTAACGTTACTTTTGTTAAAATGTACTTTCTATCTACACTACTTAAGGTCTTGACCGATTCAGCTGAAAATTTGTAAAATAGGAGAGAATGTTGTACTTATTGACCCTGCAAAATTTCATAACGATCGGAACATTTTTATTTTTTTATTTTTTATTTTTATAACCAACGATCGGATTTTGTTCAAAAACTATACAGCAACCCGCCTAGGTGGTATGTACATGTGTGAAAAATTTCAGGTCGATCAGAGAAACGGTGCGACCTGTATCGAAGCAGTAACAGAAAGAAAAAAAAAAGACATTCGAGCCATAAGAGTCAAGTGGAGACGCTCGCTACGCTTGCTCAATCATAAATATATTGTATTGAGCGTACGGTCTATGCCTAAGTCAGAGTTTACAATAATATGGGCATGCATATAAAATTGTCAATCATAATATTTATAAAATATAATACAATATTATAACTAAACGCTCAGAATCGTAGAATGAAAGTGTGGATATGTTTAGTTCGTACTGTTTTATACCAAGTGGATGATATTACGTCCTTTTGTTGATGAATATGCTATTAAGGCCATATTTTGCAACTATGCTAATGGAGGCCAACCGTCCACCCATGCGTTCAAAGAAATGTGCTATTCGTTAAACTTCTCATCGCCGGGGTAAAATTCGTTTATGTTTTACTCCAGCCATGAAGCCCTCTCGTCTACAGTCTGGCGGTTGTTAATATCGCTCTCTCTGACTAATAGTGCTTGGCGTCGCCTGCGGCCGCGTCCGTGCAGGCTCGCGTGTATCGGATGGATCCGCCCCCACTTCGCACGATGATCGTTTGCATACATCAAGCAGAAATATTGAGTACGGGGCCCATGGGAAATATTTAGAAAAAGATGCACGAGGGTTGTTTTACGGCCGCATACTCGAAGAATAAAGACTGTTCACGCCGTTTTGCCACTAATCTATGCCAAATTGCCACCATGTGATCGCCATACAATTTGAAAGTACGTAAAGTTTGCTAGCCACTGGTCCCTAAACTCATTCGAAGGTTTAAATTATTTTAAAGGCACTACACTCCACATGTTACCGACAATGCGCGTTTAGCTTGAAAGTTGAAACAGACAGTCGATAACGACCACTTATCACCGAAATGCTGTCCCAATTTGGCTTACTCTATTTAATAAATGGTACAACTGGGGACAAAAGTAAATCAAGAGTAATCCACCAACTTGATATACTACTTATCTCAAAATCCAATATCGCTGCGGGTTGCTATAACTTATCTTTGAATGTACCAGTACCTCCGTGATGGCTGTGAGTAAATAAGCAATAGATAAAAAAGGGTGAACATCACACTTTGCTTATTAAATGAAGAAAATAGAGCTTTAAATTTAACGAAAGCTACTCTGTACCAAGCAGACAAGCAGGCTCGTGAGTCGAGAAGATAAAAATCAAAAGTAAAACAGTATTCTAGAAACCGACCCGGCACCTCCACCAACAAGGAAAGTACCATCCTCTCAATCACGGTCGATAAACAACGTTAAGAAAACAAAGTGAAATCACACACAAGATAACAAAATTCAAATCTATTATTTAAACTAGGAAAACGCTAAAGTCCCGCCGCGTTGATGGATGAGCGTTTTTTTTTGCGTTTTGTGCGTTTGTTTGCACTTTTCCTTTGCAAGTGCTTTTTGAATGCATTGTGGAGGTGATTGTTGTCAAGTTTCTATTGTTATTTGTTAATTGGTATTATAAACTTCAAAAAACTCATATTAAAACCTTTATTTCTGTAGATTCTGACTAATTTTTTCAACTTTTTCTTTCAAAAGGTACTACATCACCATAATCTTAATGTCCATGTGAAATATGAACGTTCTAGCCCCACCAGTTTGGTCAGAATCGGCCCAAATGTCACGAAAATATCGCACTAAAAATCGAAAAAAATCGTAAAAGTACGATATTTATGAGAAATATTTCTTCGATTGTACCCAAAAACAATACACCTCTAAGTTCAGAGAAAACGAAGGTCCGGTCAAATTTTCATCAAGATCGCGTATGCCGTTTGCCCGGAATCGAGCGAACAAACAGACGGAAAAACAAAAAAAAAAACAAAAAAACAAAAAAAAAAAAAAACACCCGAGCTAAATTTTTTGGGGGTCAGTGAAATTGAAGTCTTCGCTTCCGCTCGCTACGCTCGCTACGCTCATCCAATTATTGCTTGACATAATATCCAACAAATGCATTTTCACAATTTAGTTTAAAACTGCACACAAAGTTTAATCATAAATCAAAAGTTAAGACAAACTTATTGCACTCAAACTGAATTGAACATAATGGAGTATATTTCTTAACTCAACTATAAAAATTCGAATGGTGTATCCTTTTTTCAGTGCAATATTGGAAAATTTTACTTACATTTTATGACTTGTGTTGATCAGAATTGTGCTACTTTATCCTGGCGCCCGCTTTTCTTGCGGTTATGACATTATACATTATGCCAAATTTCCAGAAAAATAAAAATAAAAATAAAAATACGAGATTCAAGGTGACTAAAATATGACATGCTTGTACATTAATTATTCTTTCCATAAATACATAACATATAACATGAACATAACATTTAACTCAAATCATGCCTTCTTCTCAATATTCAGCAACCTTGTTCCTGGTGTAAAGTATATTCGAGTCAACGGAGTAAGGGCATGTGCCAAACTGAAGGCGCAGTGATCTATCGCTTCTCTGCCAAACCACCGCGGAAAATGAATGGGATACCGACTGAGAAGTGCAGGAACTCTTCTCACTCGGTGGCGAAAAGAAGTCGAAACATGTATTTGTGAAATATTTGTCTTGTCACAAGTCTTCTACTTGGGTGTGTGCATGTCTAACATGTGTTATGTTTGTAGGACTTGTCCACAATTTATAGTGTTCAAGTTTCCTACCTGACTTCGGACACTTCTACGCCGTGGAGTTTTGTATCGCTGTGCTGTGTTCAAGCCACTTATTAACATACAAACCAACAACTAATCTCAAGCCTTCTTTGTGTGAGCCTGGAATTGGCGACATTCCAAGAAAAGAATTAGACTTATAAAATTGCCTACATTAAACTACTCACACCCTACATTATAGGCTATTCACATCCACATCACAGCATTACCAAAACCTAATCATATAGCGGTGAACTGTTTTGCAAATGAATGATTATATTCCCTTAAAAACATAAATAATATTATTATGCATTTTATATCCTTTTGTTGTTTGCGACCGATTGTTCTTCACAATGTCCAGATTTTGTCTTCTATTTTTTGTCCACCTGAAAATATTAAGTTCGTGTTAATAATTTAGACTTTGTTCTGTTCAAATATATTGTATAAGTATAAAACTAGACTAGGAAAACGCTAAAGTCCCGCCGCGTTGATGGATGAGCTTTTTAAAGTATTTAGTTTTGCGTGGGATATCTTTACTTTTGCAAGTGCTTTGTTTTGCTGCCTACGCATTGTAGGTGATTATTGTTGTCAAGTTTCTATTGTTACCTGTCATTTGGCATTATTTACCGTAAAAAACTTATATTAAAAGCTTTATTTCTATGGATTCTGGCTAACTTTTTTCAACTTTTTCTTTCAAAAGGTACTACATCACCTTAATCTTAATGTCCATGTATATATGAACGTTGTAGCCCCACCCGTCTGGTCAGAATTGGCCCAAATAGCACGAAAATATCGCACAAAAAATCAAAAAACTTATATTAAAAGCTTTATTTCTATAGATTCTGGCTAAGTTTTCCAACTTTTTCTTTCAGAAAGCAATACATCACCATTACCTTAATGTCCATGTGAAATATGAACGTTGTAGCCCCACCCGTTTGGTCAGAATCGGCCCAAATGTCACGAAAATATCGCACTAAAAATCGAAAAAAATCGTAAAAGTATGATATTCATGAGAAATATTTCTTCGATTGTACCCAAAAACAATACACCTCTAAGTTTAGAGATTTCGAAGGTCCTGTCAAATTTTCATCAAGATCGGATATGCCGTTTGCCTGGTAGAGAGTTAACAAACAGACAAAAAAACAAAACAAAAACAAAAAACAAAAAAAAAAAAAAAAAAAAAAAAAAAAAACACCCGAGCTAAATTTTTTGGGGGTCGGTGAAATTGAAGTCTTCGCTTCGCTCATCCAAAAATAAGAGATTAACGTACTAGTAACATTAGTTTTGCGGTTCCTAATGTGTTGCCTAATTGGATGAGCGTAGCGAGCGTAGCGAGCGAAGCGAGCGAAGCGAATATTCCATTTCACTACACTGGAGAAAAAAATCCGGAATGATTTTTTTTCTTTATTTCTTTTTTTCTTTTTTTTTGAATTTTTGTCTGTTTGTTAGCACGATTCCGGGTAAACCGATACTCCGATTGCGATGAAATTTTATGGAGGTCTTCGAAATCTCTGAACTTAGAACTGCCACGTTTTTGAGCACAATCGAAAAAAATTTTCTCGTGAAAAGCGCAATTTTACGATTTTTTTTCGATTTTTTAAAAATTTCTTCGACTTACAACAACTACATGCTTCGTCCGATTGTAATGATTTTTTCACAGAACCTTAATTTTATGAATTGATATATTCGTGTAAAATTTGAGCGTTATCAAACATATTTTTTACGAAAATCGCAATTTTACGACTTTTTTTCCATTTTTAAAATTTCTCCAGCTTATAACACCTACATCCTTTATCCGATTGTAATGATTTTTTTACAGAACCTTAATTTTATGAATTAATATATTGTGAATTTGTGCGCAATCGAATATTTTTATTATGAAAATTTCAATATTACGATTTTTTCCTTTTTTAAAATTACGATTAATTAAAAAAATTAAAATTTAAGTTAATTTTTTATTAAATTAAATTAAATTTTTTATTAAATTTAATTTAATTTTAAAAATATCTTCAACTTAGTAATGATTTTTTCACAGAACAACAGTAAATCCGCATAACACATGGCAGCTCAATGCACCAATTACGCTCATCCAACAACGCGGCGGGACTTAAGCGTTTTCCTAGTAATATTAAACAACGGTCTAAAACTAGTGACCATTGCACATAAAGGAGCAAATTCAATTACTTTCATTGGACGCTGCATCCCGCCATTTATCTACATTCTACAACCTCCTTCCCCACTATACCACCATGTCTTCATCTTATACACAAGAATACAGTATCTTGGCCAAACTTGCAATTTAAAACCAATTATTATTAATGCATGTAATATTAAAAATATACAAAAACAGTACAAATTAACCGATAATACTTAATTAAAATAATTAATGTGGAATCACCAAAATCGTGTAATTATTTTTATTGTGTTCTCCATGCCGTGAATGGCACGTGATTGTCGAAAACATGCCATGAAAAGCATGTTTAGTGACATGTTCAATTCATCTTATTTCTACAAAAAAATTTAAAAATCGATTCAGCAATATTCTACATTGTACCTGTTGGGTCCTCTTTAAGCTGACTCTCAATAGATGTATTAGATGGGGGGGGGGGGGGATATATGTTCCAAGAACACTCAGACTATTAGTTGTTGATTGTTGATGGCACAATCTTCATACCTAAAAGAGTTAGTGCAGAACTGAATCACCCCTCGTTACAACACAGCCTCGACTGCAGTGTTTAACTATATAAACCTCATCCTCCCCTTGAATAAAAACTAACTGCAGTCAAGTTCTTGCGAAAAAAGATGGCGGACTCTTAGACGATAACGAGAACAATGCAAGAGTTTGTGGAACTCGCTAACGAAACTATATGCACAGCACAGGCCTACGCAAATTGAAACATTCCAACCAAGGCTTAGGATCTTAGATGCAAGTTAATTTGTTTCTAGCTCGAAGGTTGTCGCGGACATCTCATTTGACTGGGTAAAAATAAGACAAAAAACAAAAAAAAACGAAACTAGATAATTATATCAACCAAAAATTAAAACTGCATACAATTTCATTAACTTTGTCGAGTGCACGCGTGTGGTACGACAAGGGCAAGTACTTATTGACCCGTAACCGATAGAAAAGGTTTGATCATGTTTAAAATTAAAAACAATAAACGTACGCTGAGTTATTTCGAAACTTGCGTTTGAATGTGTGTGACACTGACAGGGGAGAGGGAGATAGTGCAAAGTATAGACTGTTCTTTCGAGGTAAGAACACGTTAACCAAGCGTTGTTGAGAATGAAGGGAACAGGTATTACCGATACATATATTTTGTTACTCTGAATTGTTTGATCTTCAACAGCTTTTAGGTGTGTTAGTTTACAATGGTTTTTGATTCAAGGTTTCTCACACCAGGGTCGGAATAACACACTGTGCAAACGAGAAATTGGTTCAATTAATGCATGCGCACTTAGTTTTTCCACGTCGTGTCGCTACATAAGATTGATGGACTTAAGTCACCTAGGTATTTTAGTCCAGATATTTCTTTAATCTTCTCTGAATGCGAACACCATTCTTAAGCTTGCCATCCAGCGCACATTTGTGAAAGTAATTTCACACTAATCAATATGCATGACAGGGTCATACCGTCATTTTTCCTAATCAATTTACCACTAATCATTTTACAAAAAACAATTTTCTGTTTCTTGGATCTTTTTGTTTGTTTTTTGTCGAGAATGATGGTAATTTAAAATAATTAGTCACATAATTCGTTAACAAATGCAAAAAACAGACGATATTTTATGGATTTATCAAAACTGGAAAACGTTATTATTAACTAGGCGCTTCGCAACGCTTTTTTTAGTCGCGTTGATGGAAATATCCAAAAGGGAGGGGTTGTTTAGGTAAATGTTTTTTTTGTGATAAATATAGTATAGAGCACATTAATTACTAAATGTAACTTTATACACGGATTTATTTATTGGAGTCCAAACTAGTTTTAACACTTATCTTTCTGCAAGCCATTATTTAGTGTCATTTTTTGTAGGTTCACAATTTATACTGTTCGGTGATAGTCGGTTGCAATGTAACTATACTAAAGTTGCTAAATATAGTAACTGTAATATAATTTCAAACACAAAGACCAGCCAACACATCGATATTAAAATGGAAACACATAAATAAAACTAATCAAGTAGAGAGCATGTCTTGTATGGAGCATGTATGTATGGAAGACGGGCCTGCTACGAGCGAATGTATAGGTGATCGCTGCAATGTAAGCAGCCCAACATGTTACAGAAGGACCTATGTCGCGTGTAAGAGAAAACCATACTCACTTCCGATGATTGAGTTACGATGTATCACAGTATCAATCGCGTCTTCTTGAAATGAACGGCGCTCGCTTCTCTCTTTACCAACCGGCCAGCTTTTCATTTCCTCCGCGTTGAGGGGACTTTATTAAAACGAGACTTGATTTCATGGCAGACTTGCTCAAAATAACCGCGTGCATGGGTAACAACAAAAGACTCACCAAGATCAACAGAAGCTTTTGTTCGAATATTTCCAGCGAAATATATATTATTGAGAGCAAACACAAACAGAGAGAACAATTATTATCAGCAGAGAGATATTTCCACACTAATAACGGATTCGTTTATTAAACGCAGAAATGTTGAGATAGACAGTTTCAATGCGTGTCGCTTTACTAAAATTTTTGACAGCTGGTAAGAGGGACGAAATGTATTTCAAATGATTGTTACAAATGTCCCGCGTTGCGGGCGAATTGCGTGGAGAAGGACACAGCATTCACGAACTGGGGATCTTCATTTGAATACGAACGACACTTGCTCGTTTCCACCCACGCTTTCATCCGACACACATACTAAATCGTTGCACGTAAGAAAGACCGTGGCTGACAGTAAAGGTTTCTCCTCGACTACGTGAAATAAGAGCATTTTCCTTAACCGCGAAGATGCTTGAAGGGTTAGGCGGCTCATTTATCCCTGTTATCGCCTTCCCTCCAATTACCTTTGACCAGGCCCCGACTAAGAGGATCTTCCCACGGAGCGGGGTCCGTGTCCATTACCCCCCCCCCCCTCCCCCCCAGCCTATCGCATTGTGCACCGCGTGCAACAATGTGGCTTAACTCAACCAAGCGAACAAGGTTTACGCAACCCCTGCACCTCATAAGTGTAATAATAATAGCTTCACTCAGGTTAATACCATATACCCGGCACCTCCACCATTTTAGTATTCCCATAATTTGACGCAAGATTATAGTAATTAATAATTAGTTCATTCATGTTTGAATCTATTACATGGGAAATTCATCATCTATATTTAATTTTAATTTCACTAAGGCTTTCTGATAGTTCTCCACACCTTCACCTTTCCCACACTAACATAAAAAGATACATTAAAAATTAAATACAATTTGTTTAAATACGTCATCTAAAGAAGAGCACCAATGCATTTTTCTACAGTTGTCAACAACTCGATATTCATTAATTTTGCTATCTCATTGTGATATTTTATAATACAATTATTATTCTGAAGTGACAAGAAAAGGAATTTGCTCTCAAGGAGTGAAAAATATACATTTAATGGATTTATTTTTATTCGTATTGAGAATTTTAAGATTTTAATTTACCGCATTTCTGCTGCCAACTACGAAATATGTTCTGCCAATGTTTGGGAACTCTTGCATTTTATCTAGGAAGTAGAACGTTAGTAGTTCATTTATACGAGATCGTGAGTAAAACTTTAAAAATGTGTTTATTACACGAGCCCGTTTTAGAGAAAGTGCATGTGTAATTTTATTCCGAATCGATGGTCATAGTGCAAGACCATCTTTGACAATAGTGTATCTATATAATTCTTTTTGGGAACTTATAGAGTGTTTTAAGATCACCTTCCTTCCACGGCACCTCCACCTGATATCCTAGGTGTGCATGCTAGACG
>JAMZAV010002501.1:0-93415 GCA_024449915.1 Sweltsa coloradensis
CAGATTTCAGATAGTTAACGAATACTTTTATGCATACCTTAATGACTTAAAAGAGACAGAACGAGTAACTGTTATAACAACTATGCCACCAAAATATACACAAACATCTTTGAAGAAACTATGCGACGCTCACAACAGTTTATGTGATCTAGCCCAAGAAGTGAACAAAATGTTCTCGCCATCGTTATTGATATTTATGACGTCATCCTTCGTTGCAGTCACAGACGGACTCTTCTTCACCTGTCTACATGTCATCGAAAGCCGGGGACTAATAAATGTCCTCTCGCAAAGCTGCAACTTGGTGATAACAGGTGGACTCCTCCCTGCAATCGTGAGGGCATGCTCACGAACTGCAGAACAGGTAGTGACAAACATGAATATGTATTGGGAAAATGTTAAATTAATATCGCTTATATCAAAAACTTACGAACTTGGTATATATTGTCATGTAGGTTAGACTAGCCTTCAACTGTCCTGTCTAAACATCAAGAGAAGCACACAACAGAGACATCACCTTGTCAGGAACCCAGGACCTTAAAAACCTCCAACAGGTCTCCAAATGTTCGGCAATTCACCCACATTGCCGTTGAGATGTGCACCCTGATGGTCGCATCAATTCAATTACGAGCCATGTTCACCATGAAAATCTGGCTGATGTACTGTGTACCCGATCACCATAACACTGCCATCAGCAGAACTGTTGCTCAGAGGTCATCTGTGGCGCACACTCTGGGCCACGCCCTCTAGAATAATGTCATGAACAAACATCTACAGTATAATATTAATATCATCTGTTATTATGCTTTTAAAGTTGTAAATTACATGACGTAAGATTAGCAAATACTACTCCATAAAATTACAAAAGGGAAATTATGAGGTCATTGTCAACAAAATGTCAAACTAACTATGCCTAACTAAATTATCCCTTTTAAAAACAACATTATAAATAAAAATAGTAAATTTACCAAATAGTACTATTAACAGTACCCGGTACTTATAAAGTTTAGTTGAGGTTCCCCGACAGGGGAATTGCAAGGGCTATTTTATTATTATTATTATTATTTATTTGCCTTTGAATATGTACCAAACAAAGACAGGCAGCCAGAAGAGGGCTTGAAGCCCAAAACACATGTGGTATCCGACTGCCTTACTACAAAATAACAACATAAATAAAAATAACTAACAATACATACAATGAAATATTTACAAAATAATGCAATTGACACGCACGCGCACGCATATCATAACATACTAGGAAAACGCTTAAGTCCCGCCGCGTTGTTGGATGAGCGTAATTGGTGCATTGAGCAGACTGCCATGTGTTACGCGGATTTTCTGTTGTTCTGTGAGAAAATCCAGTCGGAGATTTTTTTTAATTAAATTAAATTAAATAAAAAATTAACTTAAGTTTTTTAATTCACCGTAAATTTAAAAAAAATCGTAAAATTGCAATTTTCATACAAAATAATTATTTGATTGCGCTCAAATTTAACACGAGTATATTAATTCATGAAATTAAGGTTCTGTAAAAAAATCATTACAATCGGATGAAGCATGTAGGTGTTATAAGTCGAAAAATTTTTTTTAAAAAATCGGAAAAAATCGTAAAATTGCGTTTTTTATAAGAAAACATTTCCCGATTGCGCTCAAAAACGTGGCAGAGTTCAGAGATTTCGAAGGCCTCCATAAAATTTCATCGCAATCGGAGTATCGGTTTAGCCGGAATCGTGTTAACACACAAAAATACAAAAAAAAAAGAAAGAAAGAAAGAAAGAAAGAAAAAAAACATTCCGGATTTTTTTCTCCAGTGTAGTGAAATGGAATCTTCGCTTCGCTCGCTACGCTCATCCAATAATATTTGGACCGGCTCTATGGAAAGTGAGCGAACATTTAAGTGCGCGAACGTTCTAGTGAGCGAAAAGCGCACTAGAACATTCGCGCACTTAAATATTCGCTCACTGTCCATTCGCGCATTAGACTATTCGCTCATTGGATTATTCGCGCACTAGACTACTGTCGCTCTGAAGCATTCGCTCACTGGAACATTCGCGCACTAGAACATTCGCTAAAGCACAAACCATTCGCTCACTTAGCAATTCGCGCATTAGATTATTCGCGCACTGAAGCTATCGCTCATTGAAACTTTCGCGCACTAGACGATTCCCGGGAACGGCGTTCGCTCACTAGAGCTTTCGCGCACTAGAACAGTAGCGCACTGGCGTTTCGCGCACCAGACTATTCGCGCAGTAGGCTATTCGCTCACTGTCCCGTTTCAGTAAATAAAATGCTAAACAGCTTCTACTATCAGACGTCAAAACGTTGCCCTTTATCGTCGAAATAGAGAACGCCTGTGATATAGGCAACCATACTTACTCGAAAGAAAGCAGTGCACTGTATTTTAGGGGCGGACAGAGCGTGATATTAACTTCAATTCAATAAGTGACATTCGATACTTATAATCGCAAATCGAAAAAAAGAATTAAATGTGGTGTGTTTAAGTACATAAAAAGTACCCACAATAGTTTCGCTACGAACATAAATTGATCATAATAAATAATCCAATCAAAATAAAATTTATAAATTGTAAAAAAAAAACACAATCGACTTGTGGATAAATGAATGCTTACGCTGTGGGAAGTGTAAATATGACGTCAAACCGTTTTGTGAATTACCCACACATAATAGTATTGCTACGATCATAAATTGATGATGGTAAATAATCCAATCAAAATAAAATGTATGGAGTGTGTAAAAACACAATCGACTTGTGGATGAAAAAAGCTTACGTTTAGGGGGAAGTAAAAAATGTGATATTAAACCCCTTTTTTTTTAATACCCAAAACATAATAGTATGTTTACGAACACAAATTGATGAAAAATTTAAATCCAAAAAAAGAAAATGTTACAAAACAAAAAATCCCCTTAAATTGATGAATCACACTGTGGGGAGTGGAAATGACAAAAAAACCCTTTTTTGTATAACCCACACTTTAAAATTTTTTAAATTGAATTATATCCGAGTTTCCAAAATTACATTTTTTTTAAAAATCTATTCAATAAACTTAGCAGGATGGGTTTTCCCAAAAAAATGAACGTAAATCAAATGAAATTTTTTCAAAAATAAAGGGTTTTTTGGTACTCTTTATATAAATAAAAAGTCCGTTGTGTACGACTAAAAGGGAATTTCAAAATAATATCATTTAGGCGGGAATCACGATTCTAGCAGAAATCTACATTTTAAAAGTAAAAAGTACCCATTTTTTTTTTTTGGGAAAAAGAAAATTATTTTTTTGGGGTGATACCCCGAAAGCTGTTTTCCTGTTTTTTATTTAAAAAAAATTTTTTTTGGTCATGAAAAATTCGTAAATATGGGACCAAAAATTGTCATTTTTTAAATTTAAAGGGCTCACGGGAAACAATAGCTGGGGAATTTATTCGTAAAGGGGCAAAGGCAACTTCTTTTTTCTGCGGGAATTTCAAAAGGAAAACGAAAGAAACTGCACTGCCCTTTAACGCTGGGAAATCCAAACAAAAGCCTCGTAGTTTTTACATCCCGGAAATTAATATCCACTGATGCAATTCCAAAAACATTCTGTTAAAATAAGAAAATTCCGCGTCAAAATAAAATTTTAAACGAGGGGGGCAGTGAAATTATTAAATTTTTTTTTAAATTTTAAAATTCGTTTTTTTTTAAAAAGGAATTAAGGGCTCTCGATTTTCCCTTTGAAATAGCAACGTTTAACACTAAAATTATAGTTATGTCCTTTTCCCGGGCGTTTTTTATAATGTTCAGCTAAGCAATTCTTATTAGGGCGAGGAATGGGAGGATTTGTTTAAACTAATGGTAAAACCCCTTGTTGGCGGGCAACTATTACGACGTTTGTAAAGGGAAAGGGTTGTGTTCCTCAGGGGGCACAGAGTAAGGCGGCAGCTGGTAGCCGGGTGGTGGGTTGAGTTTGAAGGGGGAATCGAAGGACGAGCCCTATTGTAAAAAAACCTCTTTTGTACACCCGGCACGCTATAAAAAACATACATTTAATATTTCAGCAAACTCCCAAATCCCTACCCCTCCGTTTACTTAAAATATCGGTCCCTCACCCATAAGATTTGAAAAAAATTTCACATGTTTTATTATCTAGAGACCAAAATTTTATATTGAAGGGATATCCACCACAAAACAAAAAAACAAACAAAAAAGGGGCCCCTCTATTTTTTTGAATTTAGAAAGTAACAAAAAAATTTATTGGGTCCACCTTTCCCCCCAAAAAAAATTGCCCAAACTGGGGTAATATTTTTGTTTAAGGTCACCAAATCGGCAAAAATCTCCCCTAAAAAATTAAATGGGGACGATTTTTTATCCCCCCTTTTAAAAAATTTGGATTCCAAAAAATTTTTCTGAAAACCTTTTTTTTGTTTTTGGAAAAGTTTTTTTTCTGTTAAAAAATTGGTGTTTTTTTTTTTTGTTTTGTGGAAGTAAGTTTCAAAAAAATTTTTTAAAGCCTTTTTTAAAGAAGATGTTAATTTTTGAAACATTTTTGCATTTTTTTTGAAATTTTAAAAATTTAAAGGAAAAACAAATTTTAAATAACCCTTTTAAATTTGTAACGATGTTTTAAATATTTTTTGTGGAACTAAATAGGGTTTAAAAAACTTTTTGGGGGGTTTAAAAACCCCTTTTGAAATTTTTAACAAAAATTTTTCCAATTTAGGAACATAAGTAAAAGTAAAATTTAAATTCATTTTTTTAAGATTTTTCAAAGGGGGGGAAAAAAAAAAAATTTTTGAGGGGTTGAAAAATCCTTTTAAAATAATTTTTTTAAAAAATTTTTCCCTTTAAAACTTTTAAGAGAAAATTAAAACATAAAAACAATAATAAAATTTTTAAATTTCACAAAAAAAAAATTTCCCCCCCTGGGGGAAAATTTTGAAAACCAGGCATCCCCCTTAAAATAAAAAAAATAGAAATAGTAAAACATTAAAAATTTAAGAGAAAAATTAAAAACAATAGATAAAAATTTAATAATAAATAATTTAATAAAAATTTAAATTCTCCCCATCGGAGGTAAAATTTGAAAAAAATGCAAAACGCCCCCCTCAAATAAATGAAAAATAGAAATAGAAATACAGTAAAAAAATTTAAAAAGAAAAAAAAAATTTTAACAATAGATAAAAATAATAAAAAAGATATATTTAATAATAAAAAATTTCTCCCCATCTGGAGGTAAAATTTTTCCCGGGGGGTTGAAATACGCCGCCCCCAAAAATAAATGGATAAATAAAAAAATAAATTTTACGGGGTAAAAAAAAATTAAAAAAAGAAACAATTAAAAAATAGAAAAAATAAAAAAAAGGGGGGATCTATAAAAAATTAAACTCCCCAAAATTGGGGTTAAAATTTTTTTAAGGGGGCTGGGGGGGGGTAAAAAATTAAATTGCCCCCCCCCCCCCCCCCCACAATGGCACAAATTTCCCCTCGACACTCACCCGTGGGTGCTCGTTTTCCCGGCACCATGTTTTCCTGTTCCCCGACTGCCAATCCCCCTACCCAAAATGAATACTTTTTATTTTATACGGGTGGGATAAAAGACAATGCTATTTCTGGAAAATTGGGGGGAGTTTTTTTGGGGTGTTTGAAAAAATAAAAATTATTTGTATTCCCCAAACCGCTTTTAAGTAAAAGAAATGAATGTCAGGGTAAAAAGGGAAACTGCTTCTTCCGTAGTAAGTTCCCGAAGTATAAGCTTTTTTAAGTTTTTCTTTTTTAAACCCCTTTCAACCTGCGCAATCGAAAGAAGAAAAACTTGTTGACCCTATATTATGTTTAATCGAGAAAAATCTTCCAAAGTCCCAAAAACATTTTATCCAAAATTCCCTACATAAAACAGTAATTGGAGTGGGAACCTAAAAAATTTGGTTTTTTTTATGAAAATTTTAAATAAAAAACTGATTTCCTTCGACTAAGGACGTACTACGTATACATTTCGCGATTTTGGGATGAAAAAAACTTCTTTCGCAGTTCCGCAAAAAGTCCTTGGTTTTTAATATCTGTTTTTTAAATATGTCACCCTCTGCAATTATCTTTTTTTTTTAAAGTGGGGATCAAAAAATTTTTTTTCCGTTTAACGTTGTTTGCTTAAGTCGGGAAACGAAATAGTAATTGGCATAACTCTTTAAAGTATTCTGGCCCGTATTGAATTTCATTTTAAAACACCAACACTATTCTTTTTCTGCTTTTGAATACGGATTTGGAATCCCAATCATTCCCAAAGGGGTCAATAAAAACCCAATTATTTTTTTAAATCAGTGTGGAAATTCAATTTGTACCCGTTTGATTTATGTATTGATATTTTATTTTTTTTTGTCGAAAATTCTTCCAAATCTTCGTGGTAAATAACCCTGCATTGATTCCAGTACTTAAAAGTAATAAAATTATTAAATTTGGTTTTGATAGTTAGACTTTTACATAGTTTATTTTGAAGTCATCTGCCCCCCCACGGGACAGGTTTTTCCCCAAAGTATTCCCATCAAGCAATCTCCACACCCTCTTGTTTTCTTCGGGGAGTGGAGGCGAAACCGGGGGCGCCCCGACGAAAGGGAACGGCAACTAGCTGTACCCCAAAGTTGGGGAGGGTTGCCCCATTCAGGCGGGTTTCGTAAAAATTTCGTCCAAGGGGGGCGCAACCTTATGGGAAAAATGAATGAAATACTCCCACCAAGAAAAAGAAGCAGAAGGGAGAGCAAAACAGAAAAGAAAAAGAAGAAGAAAAAAGAAAAAAAGAAAAAGAAAGAAGAAGAAGAAGAAGAAGAAGAAGAAGAAGAAGAACAAGAAGAAGAAGGAAAAAAAGGAAGAAGAAGAAGAAGAAAAGGTTTTCTCTAGG
Source organism: Sweltsa coloradensis (assembly GCA_024449915.1). Taxonomy (NCBI): domain Eukaryota; kingdom Metazoa; phylum Arthropoda; class Insecta; order Plecoptera; family Chloroperlidae; genus Sweltsa; species Sweltsa coloradensis. The sequence goes on from JAMZAV010002501.1 coordinate 6,879, forward strand.
GGAAAGGGAAAAATTTTTGGAAAAAAATAACACACTGACACAGATTTTGAAAAATCAAAAACCCCATGAAGCTTCGCAAACAATTTTTCAGGCGTGTTTGTTGGATAATTGCATTTTTTATCGAAAAAAGCGGTTTAAAAATTTCAATTTTTTGCAAAAAATAAAATTTTTTTATTACCTCAAATTTTACACGAATATATTTATTCAGAAAATTAAGGTTTTGTGAAAAAAATAAATTTTAAACGGGAAAAAAGCGGTAAATCGAAGAAAATTTTTTAAAAAAAATTTTAAAAAACGTAAAATTTCGATTTTTTTATGAGAAATGTTTTCGATTTCCCCTCAAATTTCACAAAGAAAATATAAATTCATAAAATAAAGGGTTTTTGTTGGGAAAAAAAATTACAATCGAATAAAGGGTGTAGGTGTTATTAAATCGAAAAAATTTTTTTTTTAAATGCTAAAAAAACGTAAAAAATTTCCCATTTTCCTAAAAAATTTTTTTTTTTGATTTTGGGTCAAAAACGTGGCAGTTCTAAGTTCAAAGATTTCGGGAAAAGCCTCCACAAAATTTTATCAAAATTGAAATATTGTTTTTGCCGGAATCGTGTGGAAAAAGACAAAAATTTCAGAAAAAAAAGAAAAAAAAACATTTTTTGGGTTTTTTTCTCCCCGGGGAGTGAAATGGAATCTTGCTTCGCTCGCCCAAAGCTTTATCCAATCAATAACCTTCCCTATCAATGATTCAATCAAAATTTAAAATCCCGCGCTTTATTTTGATTACGCTATAAAATGTGCATTATTTAATTTTTGGGTTCAAAGAAAAATAAATTGTGAAAGGACTTCCTAACCGTTTTTCCTTAGAGCGAGACTATAAATTAAATTTTTAAAATAACTCATTCTTTACTATGCCACTGTTGTCTGGGCCCCAAAACCCCCTCTACCAAATTTTAAACTTGAGCGTTTGCAGCAGGGAAATTTTAAAATGGTGTTTTTTCAAGAAAAAAACCACAGAGAAAAATTTTACCAGTGTTTTTGTTTTAGAATCCCAATTGCTTACTCTTGAGCCAAGCTTTAAAAAGGGGTGACATTGTTCTTTAAAAAAAAATGTTATCTTTTACCTTGATTGGGCCCCGACGTTTCTAGAAAAAATGCTATTAATGTCAGCCGGGGTCATTGTAAAATTCAAAAAGGGGCTGGAAGATTCCCCATCGCTGACATTTGCGTGGTCAATTCTGTGCTAAAGATTTAAAATCGCCCGTGAACTGCATTAAACGATCGTGGAAGTCTTCTAACTATTTAAAGTTTTTTTTTCAAATGAGGGATAAAAAAAAACCTATTTTATTTTAAACATTATTTAGTTTTTTTATTCTTTGTTTTAAAAATGCCACCCATTTTTTTGGTTTTTAGATAATGTGTGGCTCGTTGGGCTTGTTTTTTTCGCCAAAGCAGAAAGTCCAGGGTTTTGTTCCCGTCAAAGTCGAAGTTTTTTGACTTCCCGTTTGGGGCTTAAGTCCATTAGTTCGTAGGAGTTTGTAAACGGTACTTTTGGGGGCCGTCCTAGCAACGAAACACATAATAAATTTAAAGTTTTTCTAAAACGGCCTTTTTTGATTCTGGCTTTTTACCCCCGGGTGTTTGCACTGTCCATACCACTGAAATTTCTAATTTCCTATTACTAGGAAAACGCTTAAGTCCCGCCCCCGTTTTTTTGGATGAGCGTAATTGGTTCATTGGGGCTGCCATGTTTTATGCGGATTTTCCCCCTTTTTCTGTGAAAAAATCATAACTTTTTTTAAAATTAAAAAAAAAAAAATTAAAATTTAAAAAAACAAATTTAAATTATTTTTTTTAAATTTAAACCCTATTTTAAAAAAAAAAAAAAAATCGGGAACAATTTAAATTTTTTATAAGAAATAATTATTCGAAAGCGCACAAAATTTTTCACGAAAATATTTTAAATTTATAAAAATTAAAGGGTTTTGTGCAAAAATCATTATAATTTGGATAAAGCATTAGGTGTTATAAAGCCGAAGAAAAAAAAAAAATTCGTAAAAAATTTCGGAAATTTTTATGAGAAAAATTTTTGATTTTCGCCAAAAATTTTCCCCACGAATATATTAAATTTATTAAAATTTAAAGGGTTCCCGTGAAAAATTCATTTTCAATCGGATAAAGCGTGGAGGGAATAAGTCGAAGAAATTTTTAAAAAAAACGCAAAAATCGTAAAAATTTCGATTTTCATGAGAAATAATTTTTCGATTTCGCTCAAAAGTGGCCGTTCTTAGTTTTTAGAGATTTGAAAAGGGCCCCCTAAAATTTCATCGCAAACGGGGTTAAACGGGTTTTGGGCCCGGAAACGGTTTAAAAGACAAACAAAAAAACAAAAAAAAAAAAAAGAAAAGAAAAAAAAAAAACTTCCGGTTTTTTTCTCCATTTTAGTGAAATGGAAAACTTCGCTTCGCTCGCTACGCTCATCCAAAAAATATCGATCTTTGGTTGGTTATCGCTCACTCGTCGATTGCGTCGGGGCCTACAGGGTAGGCTTAGTCGCTTTGATTTACTGTCCCCCACTGAAAATCAGTTATATTACTGAGTGGGTAGACTCTAAATACAATTTATTTATTTATATTTATATATTTATAATTTGACTAGTTGTTCACAAAAACCACTGAGAGCCATAGATAGCTGTATTTCTGATTATTTATCGAGCTATAAACGAGGCGGGCGGAGAATAGTCCTATTTTACTATTGGTCAAAGATTTGGCTATTTCATTAATACTTATTATTTTACTCCACAAATAAGTACTTAACTAGGGGCTCCAATCATTATATAATAAATGCATTGAAGTTCCCATCTACCGGCCACGGTACTTCATCTTTTTTAAGCTTTAACTGGGTAGGTTATATTACGCCGTCGGTGATGTTGTAAGCTAAATTAGTATTTGTTATTTATTAACTTGATTTTATAGTTTTCTAATATGTTGTTAGTAAATAATTAGAATTTTTTTTATTTTTTGGGTTGATTTTTCTAATACAAAAAATAAAAAAACAAAACAAAACATTTCAGAGTTATGTATATCGGACCAACAGAGAACGATCATGGAAAGTGAGTGAATCTGATTCGAGATGTTGGCGGCTCGACAGCCGCCACCAGCAACTTGCAAGTCAGTAAGGCGAATGTTTAAGATTGAGTTCTCAAATAGCCCCTGCACATTCTCTCAAACTACATATACACCATTATACTTCATTAGTCCCATAATGAAATAATTGTTTTTGGGGAGGTTCCTTTACAGACTAATACATAAAATATATAGGCCTATTCTATATTGCTGGAGATATAAATGCAAAATAAGACATCGAGGAGAGTGATAATAAGATAAGAGTGATAATTTTGATTCAAATGATTGAATATTCTTATACTCCAGTTAGCAGAGAGCATATAATTTTACATTGAAAACACTTATATGATAAAACTATGTTTTATTTTTTAACACCATAAAACTTAGTTTCGGGAAATTTGTAGCTTCTGCCGTACAAACATATTTATATGAAAAACATGTCAAAATCAACCAGAGCCACTTTCTTCGTAAAATAAGGGTTGAAATATTTATAACGGTGTGTCGACGAATGCTGTGTGAGGTTCACTAATCCTTCCTCAGACCTTCGCCAGTGGTTCCGACAACATTCCATACACATCTTGCCTTGAGCGGATGCACAATGGACACAACACACCCAGTTAGGCCTAATTCAGATTGGCACATGGCAATGTTCAAATACTTGAGTAATCGGGAAATGAAAATGTAATCTATTAAATGTAATGAAATGGGATGTCTCATTCAGCCTCCCAAAATTGAATTATGAATGGTGGACCGGCGGTTTGTTTATGTCTATTTTGTGATTGTCTTGTCAATCTATTGCAAACTGACTGAAACACGAGGGAAATTTCTCAATTTAAATTTGACATCATTAGATAGTAGCCTGATGCATACGCAAACGCCAGTTCAAAAAAACAAGACACTGCCATTTATTACAAACAGCAAATGCAGCAGATAACATCAAATTTGAATTTCTTTTTAAAAAAAGAATTGACGTAGCATATAAGTAAATCAATGTTTTCTTATCTACTGCAAGTATCAGCTTGAATCTATCTCCATGTAATCATAAATTGTGAGTGAATGTTACAAACGTGCTTACTGCTATTATGCCTAACAGTTACGTTTGAAAGCGCCGCACTGCACGTATGCTATACTTTTTATCTAATCCAATTTTTGTCCATGCTTATTCTTATAAGTTTAACCATCATACTCTATCTGAAGGTGACTCAAAATAGATCTAACTAAACTGCTAGAAAATGTTTGGCTTCAAAATACATGTGCTAAATATTTTAAATCAAAATGTTATAGTTGAACGCACTGCAATCTAGATGCACACAAAATCTTTTACATTCGATAGCAATTTCATAATAATATACTGATTTTACATTTTTAGAGGAGTCGCTGAGGCTGGCGCGTAGACGAGTTTAGGCTTAGGTTTATAACACCGTTATCAAATTCCACAATTACGTTAATAAAGAATAAATCTATAATCTTTAGTACGCGCATTGTTAAATTTATTAATTGATTGTTAAATTAATTAATTGATTTTGAATAAAAAATTAATTAAATCACCAAAATTTACTCCATTTTGGTCAAATTCGGGAATTTATTCCAAGTGTACGGATTTTTTAAACTCAAATTTGCATACTGGATATCAACGTTTAAATCAATGTGAACGCTTAAGTTAATTTGGTTTCATGGTAAGATAAACGGTTTGGTGGGAATTTCCAGAATTGGAATTGTTGTTTTGGATTTCCCAATTTCCACGTTTTGGACGTATGTCACGCCATGGATCTTTAAGGCTTAATTTTTGCAACCGATTGCGGATATCAATAAAAAAATTATTAACATCCTTGCAAAATTTGGTAATGATATTACCAACCATTTAGCAGAACTCCTAAGTGCGCGCATTTAAGTTGAGCCAAACTCAGCGTGTACTAAGTACAAAATAGGGAGTCATTTGTAAAGATTTTTAATGCCAAATGATGTCTTAGCGTTTAGAACACATTTCTGGGTGTGTACTGTGTAGACCGCGTACAATATTATTAGTTTTTTTAATGAAGATAGAGCAAACATTTCATGTTTCGTTGAGATTGCACCCCACTTTTCCAAAAACTGTTAGTGTAACAAAACAAATTGTCATACTGGAGTATTTTCAATATAGGCGTAAATCCATTAAATATATATTTATTCAAAAGAACGAAATTTAAACTTAGTTGATCGTCTTTCAAGTAATATTGTTACCTTGTATGCCTTCTTCTTTGGTATCAGGATAAATTATTGGGGTCTGGTTGTAAAGTTCTTGTGACTGGCCCATTTGCGATCATTCGGTAACAAGATGAATATTATTTGTATTGGTTTGAAGGTTATGTTTTTTATAACTGAATATTGGTTTTATTTATTTAACGTCTATCCTATTCTGTTATGAAAACTTATTTACATAAATGTAGACAACAATGAACTAAAGTTGAGTTAAATTTGAAATAGTATAAAATATGCATTTAATAAAGTAAATAAAGCAAAGTAAAATTCCATATGCCTCAAATTAGGCTTCACTATAATTTTGTGCTAACATCCTTGTGTGGAAAAAATCAATAAATCAATAAATAAATAAAATTAAATAAAATTAACCAACAACAATGTATAGTAAGACAACAATTTTGATAACACTTATTTAAATTGTACATTAATAATTAAAATAGGGAAACAAATGTGATATATTAGCAAATCAGAAAACCACGAATCACGAATGTTCTGCATTCTTGTGGTCAAATCTTCGTAACACTTTAGAACAAAAATTTAAACACTATTAAAAAGTTATTATGTGCGTGGTCTTCAACCAGACAAGTTGTTCTATAATATAATAGTGATGTAATAGCAATTGTCGTACAAATTTACCCATACTCGGTTCGAACTCAGAACTTCATATTTCAAACTAACTTATTTATAACTTATTCATACATCATAATGAACGATAAAATAAACTAGTAATGGTATATTTTACTTTTATATGTTGAAATACAATAAAATAAAATAAATCGTATTGAGAGTCTATCCACTCATTGTATAAAGACTACTATAACCAGCACCTGATTAATTTTGTAAACATAAAAAGGTAATTGAAATTGAGTAGCATTGAAGTAAGTTGCTTAATAAAGTATTTACAATGGTTCTATCACATCATTGACAGAATGTGCAAATTCTACTGCAAATATCACCTATTTCATAAATTACAATGATCGACTTATACAAATGAGAGGATAGTTATAATAATTTTAGTGTGTATAATGTAAATAATTTATTTCATAACTAAATGAATTTTAATTTTCAATTTAAATTAATTGTACATTTTACTTGCGGAACGGAAGTTAAACGTCAACTCATTTCGATTCCACCAGGCAGAAAGTTTGGAGCTGGGTACAACAGGCGATGTTTTTGGAATGTGGCGATATTCTGATTTAGGTATCGTTTCGCGCACTCAAGCATTCGCGCACTTGACTATTCGCTCACTATACCATTCGATCACCAGACTATTCGCGCACTAGACCATTCGCGCACTGAAGCATTCGCTAATCTGAACTTTCGCGCACTGGAACACTTGAACTAAGGGTTTTGCTCAGTTCATCTTTCGCTCACTCGAATATTCGCGCACTATACTATTGGGCCAGCAGGCAATTCGCTCACTAGGCTATTCGCGCACTAGACTATTCGCTCACTGAAGCATTCGCTCACTCGAACATTCGCGCACTGCAACACTTGGTCGACGGGTTTCGCTCAGGACAACTTTCGCTCACTAGACTTTCGCGCACTTGAGTATTCGCTCACTAGACTATTCGCGCACCAGAGCATTCGCTAACTTAAATTTTCGCTCACTAGACATGTTCCCTCGTGGACCGCTTAAAACAATAAAATTCAGATTTTTTTTTTATTTTTTTCGTTTCGTTTTTCTTTTTTGTGATGATTTTTTTTTTTTTGCTTTTCTTTACTTTTTTCATATTTGGTTCATTAATAAATTTTCTTTCTTTCCTTTTTGAATTTGTTACCACACCTATCATTGTATTATTCACACATTGTTGTTGTAATATTACTATTTCAATCTTAACTGTAACTCATTGTTGTGTCTAAATTTTGTGATTTATTTCATTTAGTTAGTTGTGCTCCTTCGGAAATTAGTTTTGTATAACTAAGTAAAATAGAGTAAAAAAAGGCCCGTGTGCTATTATATATTTTAAAATCAGAAGCCTCTAAAAGAGTAAGCTATAGTGTCGCAATATAGACAGTCATAGAATATATTAATTGTGTTCTTCTATGTGGTTTAATGAAACGAGTGAGCGCAGCGAACGGAGTGATCTCCATTCAACTCAAACGGCGCTTATCGTTAGTCTGCGTGTGTGTGTGTGTGTGTGTGTACGTTGAAAATCAGCAGAATCGCTAAACAGATTGCGCTGAAATTTTAAACAGACATCCGGTACGAGTTTAATTGAGAACTGCTAACAAATCAGTAAGATCCATTGCGATTTAAACCTACAAGAAATAATAAATTGAAAATAGGCTTCCAATGTTTAGAAATTATTTTAACGACAATGGTTTAGATTTTGAAAAGATATTTTTTGGTTTGTTATTCGCCTGGCCGTGAAATGCCGTGCCCATGCAAGGTCTATCAAATGTTGCACGTCAAGGTACCCCCAAATTCCGCTCGTAGATTGAGTAAACCTTGCAATATTTTCACGTATTTCGTACTGGCTATGTTTACCATAGTAGGCCCTATTGCCACAGATGATGGACTACACTGCGTTATTTGCATTTCAAAACATGTTTAATTATTTTTGAAATACAATCTAGAAATAACAAAATCTTTCCCGACCAGGGGATTGAACCCACGTCTTCCATATTTCGGCTATAAGGGCGCCTTAGCCAACTAGACTAGGGAAACGCCAAAGTCGTTGTTAGAGGAGTGAGCGGGAACATTTGCATTTAAGTTTGATAATCGTATTCGTATAAATAATAGGGTATTTATGTTCAGGCCATAGTTTAGGCCATAATGCTCCCCTGTAGCCTATGATAGGCTAGGCGGGGAGGCCTAAGGTTGAAGTAAGAAAAGAAATGTTACCGGGTACTCAATACATGGCTCACTCACTCGTGTAACAACGACTTTGGCGTTTCCCTAGTATCATCATTGAGGATAACGTAGCACTACTAAAGTACACGAATAAAGTATACTGACCTGTATGTAGTTTGTATTGAAACCATGCCGTTGTACTGCTTTAGGTATTCCAGACATGTTTGTCATTATTCAATTCAAAATAACTACATTTTGATGAAATTGTTTACCACCAAAGGACCTATGAATCGACTTAACATTTAAACAAACAAGTCGGTGCTATTTTCAAAGAGGTCGGCTAGCCAAAATCACCATACCCTACGATATACCGGCGCGCCTAGGCTAGACATTAGACAAGGCCTGGGATACAAATTGCCGTTCTTCTTCTAAGTTATAGCTATGCACTTTTACATCAACATAACTTCGTCTTGATTCGATAGTTTGGTCACCGGTGTGAATAATAAATATATTTCAGTTGACAAAGCACTGACAGCGCTTCACAATCTGGTATCATTAGTGGGCTAAGAATGGTTGGCTGTGACGTACTACAACCTATATTCCATGCGTACGGTATTGGTCGATACTAGATCATTTTTTTTTTTTAAATTAGGTGTAATGGCCTTGGAAATCTAGGTTCATTTCGGCCAGTTACGATGCGAAAATTGCGATTTTCATATTCGAGAGATGAGTGGTGATAGATGAAGGGTGAAGGACAATTACAAAAACCATGCCGTATGCGGGACATGAACCCACGTCCCCTTGGTGCCGTATTCCTCGGACCGACGCCCTAACTGAATACGCCACCCGCGGACGGCCTTATATACTAATCAATATTAAACTGAAAGCACGTCCCTCGTGTTTAGTGTAGCCTAAATTCGTGTTGTGCGCAGGAACAAACCAAGATAATTGGATGAGCGTAGCGAGCGTAGCGAGCGAAGCGAGCGAAGCGAGCGAAGCGAAGATTCCATTTCACTACACTGGAGAAAAAAATCCGGAATGTTTTTTTTTTTTTTTTCTTTTTTTTTTGTATTTTTGTTTGTTTGTTAGCACGATTCCGGCTAAACCGATACTCCGATTGCGATGAAATTTTATTGAGACCTTCGAAATCTCTGAACTTAGAACTGCCACGTTTTTGAGCGCAATCGAAAAAAATTTTCTCATAAAAATCGCAATTTTTACGATTTTTTTTTCGATTTTTAAAAAATTTCTTCGATTTATAATACCTACACGCTTTGTTCGATTGAAATGATTTTTTCACAGAACCTTTATTTTATGAATTTATATATTCGTGGAAAATTTAAGGGGCAATCGAAAATTATTTCTCATGAAAATCGCAATTTTACGTGGTTTTTCTTTATGGCTATGCACTTTTACATCAACATAACTTCGTCTTGATTCGATTGTTTGGTCACCGGTGTGAATAATAAATATATTTCAGTTGTCAAAGCACTGACAGCGCTTCACAATCTGGTATCATCAGTGGGCTAAGGATGTTGTCTGTGACGTGCTACAACCTATATTCCATGCGTACGGTATTGGTCGATACTAGATCATTTTTTTTTTTTAATTAGGTGTAATGGCCTTGAAAATCTAGGTTCATTTCGGCCATTACAATGCGAAAATTGCGATTTTCATATTCGAGAGATGAGTGGTGATAGATGAAGGGTGAAGGACAATTACAAAAAAACCATGCCCTATGCGGGACTCGAACCCACGTCCCCTTGGTGCCGTATTCCTCGGACCGACGCCCTAACTGAATACGCCACCGCGGACGGCCTTATATACTAGATCAATATTAAACTGAAAGCACGTCCCTCGTGTTTAGTGTAGCCTAAATTAGTGTTGTGCGCAGGAACAACCAAGATAATTGGATGAGCGTAGCGAGCGTAGCGAGCGAAGCGAAGATTCCATTTCACTACACTGGAGAAAAAAAACAGAATTTTTTTTTTCTCTTTTTTTTGTATTTTTGTATTTTTTGTCTGTTTGTTAGCACGATTCCGGCTAAACCGATACTCCGATTGCGATCAAATTTTATGAAGGCCTTCGAAATCTCTGAACTTAGAACTGCCACGTTTTTGAGCGCAATCGAAAAAAAATTTCTCATAAAAATCGCAATTTTACGATTTTTTTTCGATTTTGAAAAAATTTCTTCGATTTATAATACCTACACGCTTTGTCCGATTGTAATGATTTTTTTCACAGGACCTTTATTTTTATGAATTTATATATTCGTGGAAAATTTAAGCGCAATCGAAAAATTATTTCTCATGAAAATCGCAATTTTACGTGGTTTTCTAGATCAATATTAAACTGAAAGCACGTCCCTCGTGTTTAGTGTAGCCTAAATTCGTGTTGTGCGCAGGAACAACCAAGATAATTGGATGAGCGTAGCGAGCGTAGCGAGCGAAGCGAAGATTCCATTTCACTACACTGGAGAAAAAAATCCGGAATGTTTTTTTTTTTTTTTTTTTTTTTTTTTTTTTTTTTTTTTTTTTTTTTTTTTGTTTTTTACACGATTCCGGCTAAACCGATACTCCGATTGCGATGAAATTTTTTTGAGACCTTCGAAATCTCTGAACTTAGAACTGCCACGTTTTTGAGCGCAATCGAAAAAAATTTCTCATAAAAATCGCAATTTTACGATTTTTTTCGATTTTGAAAAAATTTCTTCGATTTATAATACCTACACGCTTTGTCCGATTGTAATGATTTTTTCACAGGACCTTTATTTTATGAATTTATATATTCGTGGAAAATTTAAGCGCAATCGAAAAATTATCGTTTATCGTATCGTTATTATAATCGCAATTTTACGTGGTTTTTCTTTTTTAAAAACAATTCTTTGACTTATAACACCTACATGCTTTATCCGATTGTAATGATTTTTTAACAGAACCTTAATTTTATGAATCGATATATTCGTGTGAAATTTGAGCACAATCAAATAATTATTTCTTATGAAAATCGAAATTTTACGATTTTTTTCTTTTTTAAAATTACGATTAATTAAAAAAATTAAAAATTAAAGTTTATTTTTTATTTATTTTTAAATAATTAAAAAAAAATCTTCAACTTAGTAATGATTTTTTCACAGAACAGAAAATCCGCATAACACATGGCAGCTCAATGCACCAATTACGCTCATCCAACAACGCGGCGGGACTTAAGCGTTTTCCTAGTATATTAACTTTTGGGCTTAATTTATTGTTATTTTATCCTTATGCAAACAGAATTACGTTGAACGTTACAGCTGAGCGATAAGAAATGAATAATAAAGGGATTTCATATTGAAGCGTTGGCAATTGGGGACATTACGACTGTTGTGACATTTACTAATGAATGTCCCAATTATGTGATAAAGGATGTGTGGCCAAAACAGAAATAATCGATTCTGGTTTATAGTGAGGCTACAAAGTCTTAATTTCAGAGTGAGCGAGTTACTAACACGTCGTTCAATACATTCTCAGTTATAATTTTGTTGTTTGTAGCTTAAAGCAATAATGTTATTGGAGACGAAGAATAGTGATGTACAACGATTGATAAAGATGATAACACAGTTCACGCGATGCGCTCTGGATGATTGGGGGCAGTCGTGTAGTGCCTAGATCAACACGCAGAAGACCAAGTGATCTTTGAATTCAGTTTGTGTTCCCTATCAATTCTCCGCGCACAAAGAGATATTTTGAAATGTCTTGATTGGTTTTCGAAACAAAATTTTGTACAATGGATATTGAGACAGCAACCAAACCTTTTTTCTTTTTTTCTATTATATTCGGCCTAGCTCCTTTTACTTTTGTAGGCACAAAGGGTGATAGGCGTATTAAAATCACGAAGTTTGCCATTGTCCACACATCGTTCATTGTGTTTGCATTATTATTTTGCAACGCCATGGTACTTAAATACCAGAGTAGACCGAACACTCCGCAAAGATTTTTACACACTTTTTGCAATAATTCAGATGTTGCTCTTGCATTAATTGCAATCGTCACAAACTGTACAAACACTGAGATTTTAGTAACGTTTCTTAATTCCTTGCAGAAAATCGAACAAAATAACTTTAAATATGTAACCTTGCACCATAAAAACGTTTTGCGTTTTACTATTGTTCAACTGTTGGCAATCGTGACACTATTTTCTATTTCTTTATGGAGTAGATTCTTATCCAGTTCAGTGAAATTAACAGATGATTTTATATTCAAATGGACGGTCTACTACATGTCAAACTTAATTTATTACACTTTTTTTCTGCAATTTATTATTATGACTTATGTCTTAGGCAGCATGTTCTCGCTTCTGAACCGTCTGTTAACGGAAACGTGCTTGGGCTCCGAAACTTCATGCTGCACTGTTCAGATACCAATGTCGACAGCAGGCTACCGACATGAAATATTGCGACACCAGCTGGCCCACGACAAATTGTGCGATTTAGCTATGGAAATAAATTCAATGCATGACAAGTCTTTCTTAATATTCTTCACTACAGCGGTTATTCACCTGATTTCGGAAGGAAAGTACATGTTTGACATCATCGCTAAGACAGACGACCCAATAACCAAAAGTGATCTGGTTATGAACAACCTGATGTTTACATTCTCCCTTATGGTTCTTGCTGGTTGTCCATTAGTGGCAATAACCTCACTATGTGTGCGAACTAGCAAGGTGGTAAGTAAGCCAGATTTACCATTTGAATACATTATAAGTAATAAAACGAGAAATTATAACATTTGTATCCAGATTAAAAGTATTAAGGGGTCCTTTAAATTAGTGTATTCAGTTATGATTGGATGAGCGAAGCGAAGACTTCAATTTCACTGACCGCTCAAAAAATTTGGCTCCAATGTTTTTTGTTTGTTTTTTTGGTTTGTTTGTTTTTCTGTCTGTTTTTTCGCACGCTACCAGGCAAACGGCATATGCGATATTGATAAAAATTGGAGGGGACCTTCGAAATCTCTGAACTTAGACTTGCCGCGTTTTTGGGTACAATCGAAGAAATATTTCTCATGAAGATCGTACTTTTACGATTTTTTCGATTTTTAGTGAGATTTTTAGTGACATTTGGGCCGATTCTGACCAAACTCGTGGGGTTAGAACGTTCATATTTCACATGGACATTGAGATAATGGTGATGTATTGCTTTTTGAAAGAAAAAAATGAAAAAATATCCAGAAACCATATAACAAAGGTTTTAATAAAAGTTTTTTGAGGTATTTTATAACAATTAACAAGTAACAATAGAAACTAGACAACAATCACCTACAATGCGTTCGAAAAGCACTTGATAAGTAAAGAGATCCCACGCAAACTAAAAACTTACAAAAAAGCTCATCCATCAACGCCAATAAAAAAAGCGTTTGCGAAGCTTCCTAGTAGATACTAAATCAGAAGGTACATAATAAGAGACATAAAAAATTGAAACTTTACGAATAATAAAGTTTTCCTATGTCTATTGCGAATTAGTTCAGCAAAATGTGTGTGTATCATGAATCATGATTAACCAAAAAGTAAGTTGTTCTGGATTTGAGCTTTCGAATATAATATTTCGTAATATTAGTTTACCCCTGACCACAGGTACAACCACCAACAAGTGCCAAGTAATTATATCTAAACAATTAAAAACAATACAGAAAATACGTTAAAATCGAATAACAAAAATGTTACATAAAAAACAAACTGAAAATTCGACTAGAAATCCAAAATGGATACATTAAAAACTATTTCTTAAACAAAAAACTAACATTGTAACAAGCAGACACAATATGTAAGGTTAAAAAATACTAAACATAACTAAAGGTGATGAGTGATTTGTATTAAGATGGACATTATGGTTAACTGGCATAAACGGCTATTTTAAATTAGTGAAGTTTCATATGATTGATGTAAATTTCTATATCATTGGATAATAATATGTTGTAGCTGTGTCCAGAATTCGGATGATGAGGGAAAATTTCATTTAATCAATACGAGCAATTTTGAAGGGAATGTGATTTCTTGCAAATCTTGTAGGGATGTCAAAGTTTAAAATTATTTTGAAGAAGGTCCGAGTCGATGAAGTAATGGAGAAGTGTGCCAAGAAAAATTATGTCGATTGCATAACGACCACTTGCTAACGTTGGAATTGAATTTAGTTAAGAAAGCGCAGCATACTATGAATGATGAAAATTTATATCACATGGATAACAAAGAAAACTGGAAAATTGGTGTTGGATGCGTTCAATTTGTTTTATTTTGGTGACTTGGTGAGGATTCCACACAACACTTGCGTAGTCAACGATATCGTTCTTGGTGAGAAGTTAGCAGCAATATTTCGTTTCATAATGCCAAAAATCTATTATTTTTATTTTAGAAACAACACTAAGGTGAATATTAAAAGAAAGATCTGAGGACATCAGAACACCTAGGTCTGTGATGGAATCAACAGTTTTTAGTGCAGCACCTTATTAATGTATCTATAATGGATTGAATTTTTCTTCTTGTTTGTAAATGTTATCAAGTTACATTTGTCAACATTGAGGTAGTCTCCATATTCTACACCAATTAACAAAACTATCGAGCTCGGGCTAGCTTTATCGATTGTCTTGAAAACCTTTAGATCGTCAGCGTATAGAAGACACTTAAAACAACAAAACACGCAGGTATGTTATCTACAAATATAGTGAACATCAAGGGACTCAGGATAGACCCCTGGGGCACCCCAGACGTGACGCTCTGAACTGGAGTTGGAATTATCAATCACGACACATTGCGTTCGACCTGTGAGGTAGTTTGTCAACAATGAGAGGCCTTGACCTTGAATAACATAACCTTCAAGTTTGTGGAGAAGCAGTGCATAGTCAACGCGATCAAAAGCCTTGCTAAAGCCGTATACACTACATGTACTTGGTTGACTCTTTTTAAAAGTGGAAAGCAATATCACTCATGAATGGCGTGGTTTGTGATGTCATTTTAGAATGAAATTCCTAGAGGAGCGAGAAATCCCCCACCTTTATAATATAAGGATTTTGAAAGGAGAGCCGACGCTTCCAAATAATAAATTTCTTAAGGATTAAGATCCCGTATCACGGGGCCATTTAAGAACAAGAAAAAAGCTTACTTTGAATTCATTTTTAGACAGAACCATGACCAATATTTCAATCGGGTAAGTTGCATTGTTCAAATTGGACTGTAACTTAAACAATTGCTCAAACACATTTTGATTTTATTGATTAATTATATGTAAAACAAAGGACAAACTAATGCTTCATTATCTTGAAAACTAAAAGAGATAGAACAATTTGACTGGAGGATATGTTGTGGTTTTAAAAAAACACATTTCCCAATGTCCCTATCTCGGAGAATAAATTTATAGCACACTCAAAAAATGAATTCAAAGTTTGATTGAATGTGCTACTATCTATCAGCGACCTCCTCAACAACGAGAACGTTGACAGTTTTGTATGTGTCTTTCCCCAAGTCCAGCGAGCTACTTGGAAATGACCCGTCTGGCCGTCTTCCTTTCAAAGACTGCTTTTGTTGAGAAAATGAAAGGGCTCGTCGTAGGAAACCACAGTCCACAGCATTGAGTATATAACCATCCTTAGCTAGAGACGTGACGACCATGTTAAATATTGTACCAACAATTTCTGTCTCACTCATCGAGTTCAACTCTGCACTGCTACGAGCGCTACGAGCGCCACAAGAGTTTTGCTAGCTCGTGGCCGCGCATGAAGTTAGTAAGTGCACCCATAGAGGTCGCCCCACAATTTCAACGACGCATCCCCCACTCGACGGTCCAGATCGTAACTACGTAGATGCGCCCGGCCGGAAGTGTGTCAACTCCACGAACTAACTCGAAAATTATTGCGCGCCTATTTAAAATAATATACATTTGGGCAAATAAATTTCGTTGGTCCATTGTAGAATGATTGTAGATATTACAAAGCAGACTTGCAAAATGGTTATCAATGGAAATCTTTACAATACTATAGACGCAATAGTATTTAATACAGTAATTTTTATGGTTGTTAAATTTGAAGTCTTCATTACGCTCATTCCATTCATATGTTTTGTTTATTATTATAATTATTATTTATTCCTTTTTGACAACGGGACGGGTGTCCCACAAGTGCAATACAATATAGTGTTAGAATATGAATCTTAATAAACATGTTTTTTAGGGCGCGGAAGTGGTTTACTTTAGCAACAAATAAAATACATACATGCCTAAAACCAAATTGTATTTTTACGATCTCACTTCTAAATGGGATAGACGATAAATAAATAAATTTTAAATATCTTCAACAAATACGCCGATATTATAGTTAATTCCATAACGCAGAAAACAATAGTATGCAAGCTTGGCTGCACCAATGGCAGCACAGTGCAGGCAAAGATTGTCCTCCTTTGTAAATCAGTTTTTTAACGGAATGGATAGACGTTAAATAAATAAAAAATAAATTTAAGTCGTGCCTGTGTGTAAATTTATCTGGAAGCTGCTCCACATACCATGATAATAAATATAGTAATTCCAAGAACCATAGACATCGTTGCTCGTCGTTGTAACTTGTTAGCAAATGCATTACTTTGTGCTTTAAAATATTTTTAGGATTCCTCTAATGCAATGTTACCTGTTCATCAAACTATCATTAACTAGATTGTTTATAATATGCACACGAAACGAACAAACACGCAACAAACAAATAAACTGGATAATTTAGCTATTGTATTACATCAGTGTTCAGGATAATGTACGCGCACCTTGTATTTGAGTTAAAATGTACAATACAAATACCTTGTTTGGGTATTTTCTTCTCGTTGTTGCTTCGAAGCAATCAAGAACATCTTTCATATTTTAACATATTATTATAAAGAGATTACAAGTCAACAATCAATAATTCTAGGAATCAAATTGTGACGATGAAACATCGTTTTTTTAGATTTGATAATTGTGAAAATTACAATTACAGCTTAATCTGTTTTGTCGTTCGGCCATATGGGACTAAACAGACGAGACATATTTTTACAAACCGACATATTTTTACAAACCGACAAATTAATCCATCCGCTCATCCAAAAATCAGTTAAATCGCTGAATAGATTGTTCTGAAATTTTAAACAGATATCCGGTGCGAGTTAACTGAGAACTGTTAATAAAATCAGCTAGATCCATTGCGATATAAATCTACAAGAAATGATAAATTGAAAAATAGTCTGCAAATGAATAGGACAATGGTTTTGCTTTTGAAAAAAATAAATGCCTCCTAGATGCTAGGAGGCATAGGAAAAAATATTTGTAATTTGTTATGCAGTGATCGAATCTTGCACGCTCAAGGTACCACCAAATTCCACTCGGAAATTAAATAAACCCTGCAATCTTTACACGTATTTCGTACTGGCTATGTTTTCCATAGTATTACAAAATGATGCATTTCAAAAAGTTGTATACTTTTTTTAAATTCAATCCAGAAATTACAAAATGTTTCCCGACCGGGGGTTTGAACCAAGCATGTGTTGAGTTCCCGGGAATATTCGCATTCAAGTAGCATTGCTATTGCTTGGAAAATTACCCATTTCATTAAAATGCAACTTTACATCTGTATTGAGATTACAAAATACTTCTTCATTCTTTACTTAAAAAATACTTCCCGATCAAGCACTCTATACAATTAAATTTTGTTGTTTCGCTAGGATGTTGGTGTATTGAAAAAACGGAAGAATTGAGAAAAAGCGTTTTCCCCGTTTTTTTTCCAGACAGTCGGAAAATTTGAACAATAATCCCAAATTGTAACCACTTATTCAATTACATTATAGTCTACAGAAAGTTTTGATTGAAAAAAAGTAGCATTATTGTAATTTTCATTATTAATTAATCTACACATTTTGATTCCTAGAATTGATTGCTGACTTGATATCTCTGCATAATTAAACGAGGGAGCGGAGCGACCGAGTGTCTCCATTCAACTCGAACGGCTCTCATTCTGTGATTCTGTCTGTCTGTCTGTACGTCGAAAATCAGCCGAACCGCTGAACAGATTGGGCTGAAATTTTAAACAGACATCCGGTACGAGTTTACTGAGAACTCCTAACAAAATCAGCTAGATCCATTGCGATTTAATCCTACAATGAATAAAAAGGTGATTTTTTAAAATGTCGATAGCATTTGTTTAGTAGCAGCTAGCGGGACTATATCTACGTGGCATGCATGGCCTATTGGTAAGCATTTAGTCTACCGCACGGAGGGTTGGGGTTCGATACCCGTTAGCTTGAACTTTTTTTATATTTTTACACCCACATATTATTTTTGATGAGTGTTAAATAGGAAATAAAAATTAGGTGATTTTGTTTTATCTTGGAAATTTGTAAATGTTTCACGCTAATACGTATCGAACACGATTCGCATTTTGAATGATCAATTTAAATAACTAGGGAAACGCCAAAGTCGTTGTTAAACGAGTGAGTGAACCAAGTGTTGAGTACCCGGGAACATACCCATTCCTCCCCTATACCTAAGGCTGGATCTAGCCCAGTATGGGGAATGATACCGGGTACTATACACATGGCTCACTCACTCGTTTAACAACGACTTTGGCGTTTCCCTAGTAAGTTAAAATATGAAAGGTGTTCTTGAATTCTTCGAAGCCTCAACGAGAAGAAAAGAATTTTTATTGTTCATTTAGTTTGTAAAAAATATATCAGTAAAACGCGGTGCGTGTACATTATCCTTTACACTGATGTAATACAATAGCTAAATTATCCAGTTTATTTGTTTGTTGCGTGTTTGTTCCTTTTGTGTTTTTATTATACTATATTACTATTGTTTATCCTGGTATGTGGAGCTTCCACACACACACACACAGGCGCGAATCCACCGTTTTAATATTTGCCTGCACTTCAAGCTCTGCGCATTTGTTGTAGATATGAAACATTTATTTATTTATCGTCTATCCCATTTAGAAGTGGCATCATAGAAATACAATTTGGTTTAGGGCATGTATGTATTTTATTTGTTGCTAAAGTAAACAACTTCCGCGCCCTTAAAAACATGTTTATTACTTGTAACAAAACATATGAATGGAATGAGCGTAATGAAGAGTTCAAATTTAACAACCATAAAAATCACTGTATTTAATACTATTACGTCTACAGTATTGTAAAGATTTCCATTGATGACTATTTCGCAAGCCTGCTTTGTAATATCTACAATGGACCAAAGAAATTTATTTGCCCAAATGTATATTATTTTAAATAGGCGCGCAATAATTTTCGAGATAGTTCGTGGAGTTGACACACTTCCGGCCGGGCGCATCTACGTAGTTACGATGTGGACCGTCAGGTGGGGGATGCGTCGTTGAAATTGTGGGGCGACCTCTATGGGTGCACTTACTAACTTCATGCGCGGCCACGAGCTAGCGAAACTCTTGTGGCGCTCGTAGCGCTCGTAGCAGTGCAGAGTTGAACTCGATGAGTGAGACAGAAATTGTTGGTACAATATTTAACATGGGCGTGACGTCTCTAGCTAAGGTTCCATACTCAAAGGTCACAGGTTCTCCAGATTGATGTTTTGAAAAGATAAAACTCGTTGCCAAGGGTTGGGTCGTTTTAAGTCTTAGATGAGCTTCCATCTAATTGTAATAGTGGCCGAATAATCGTTTTGCGTTGACATGGTTTTCGATTGGGAACCAAACAGGAACTCCAACTGGGTCTGTTCGACCTACCAAAAACCTGAACACGAAATTAGGACAATAAACAAAATGAAAATGAAATACCATATTAATTAACACTAGGTATAAAATTAATAATTGAAATTAATTCAGATGAATCAAATATAGAAACTTGGAAAAGGAAAAAAGAAAACGGTAAACAGAAGAAGATACTCGAGCGGAGACAAAGATGTGTTTAAACAATAAAAAAATGATAGCTCAAAGTATTGCACCAGAACTTTAATTTTTTTATTGACTCAAAATTTCCAAATAATTGCCAAATGGGAGCTATTGTCCTGTTCTCCAAAAAACTTTTTCCCTTTTTTATTAAAGTTCCTTTTTCATTTAACCAACTTTCAGACATTTTCCTTTGACTTTCAAAATTTCGTCGAGTGCTCTGGAATAGACTGAACAAAACTCTTCATTCCCAAGAAGCACCGCCGTAACCAGGGGTTGGTAACCCGGGTAAAAATCTGGAGTAGACCATTTTCAATTGCTAATAGTCCAGTCACCACTATTTTTTAAATTAAAAAATGACTAAAACTCGTTAAAATACTCCAATCAAACTCTAGAAATAAAACAATTTACTGGCGCTGTGCGCTCCGGACCCGCATTACCTTGGGGGGCCTCCCCACTAGACCCCCCATTATACAAGGTATACGTACTTTACCCAATCATACTAAGGGCGTCCCCCTGGAATCGCCTATAAAGCAATTTTATTAACATATTAATTAGAGTCGAATAATATAACTATTTACATTAATATTCGACGGTTTTCGGGACATTGTATTGCGTTAATAAGTGTGTAATAACCTTTACCCGAGGAATACGTTTTTCAACACATTATACTAAAAGCCTACTCTCTATTAATCTCGTCAGGACGTAAGCGTTCTAATTCCTTTTGACGGTTTTCTAGTTTTCGACTTCACAAAAATTACATTATTTTGGTATTGCATAAAGACCACCACTTTTTTTCTAAAACGCACCAAACGCACTCTCAAAACCTGATTTTTTTTAATTTTTGCTTGTGGCGCTATTATTGTGGGGCTCTGCCCCCCAACCCCCCCAAACATGTCCCACGAAAGAACAAATTATGATTTGAACAAAATTCCTGCGGACGCCCTTAAATCATACCCCGGTAATTTTTGTACCCTAGTTTCGGCCCTGCCAAGAAGAAGATTATGTATATGAAAGTGTTTTTCCAACTCAAACATCGCATTTTTGGATGAGCGAAGCGAAGATTTCATTTCACTACACTGGAGAAAAAAATCCGGAATGTATTTTTTTTCCTGTATTATTGTGTGTTTGTCAGCACGATTCCGGCTAAACCGATACTCCAATTGCGATGAAATTTTCTGGAGAACTTCGAAATCTCTGAACTTAGAACTGCCACGTTTTTGAGCGCAATCGAAAAATTATTTCTCATGAAAATCGCAATTTTACGATTTTTTGATTTAAAAAAAAATCTTCGACTTATAACACATACATGCTTTATCCGATTTTAATGATTTTTCACAGAACCATAATTTTATGAATTAAGATATTCGTGTGAAATTTGAGCGCAATCGAAAAATTATTTCTCATGAAAATCGGAATTTTACGGGTTTTTTTCTTTTTTAAAACAATTCTTTGACTTATAACACCTACATGCTTTAACCGATTGTAATAATTTTTTCACAGAACCTTAATTTTATGAATTAATATATTCGTGTGAAATTTGAGCGTAATCGAATAATTATTTCTTATGAAAATCGGAATTAAAATAAAAATTAAATTTTATTTTTTATTTAATTTAAATTAATTTTTAAAAAATCTTCAGCTTAGTAATGATTTTTTCACAGAACAACAGAAAATCCGCATAACACATGGCAGCTCAATGCACCAATTACGCTCATCCAACAACGCGGCGGGACATAAGCGTTTTCCTAGTTGTAAACAGTATTGTGTGATACAAACATTGTAATTGTATTGAGTAAACAATTATTATAATTTTATTTTTTATTTTGTAATTTTTGTTATAATTTTTGCGTCCTCCCCGAAATTAACCACTGCTCAACATTTGTCTTCAGTTCTCTTTTGGCACTTGTCACGTGAAGATCGAGTTTTAGATCATACGAGATTATATTATTTTATTGGCCTACATTGTTCGGAAAAACAATGCTGCTCGAGTTAGTGTTTGTTATATTATTTCACAAAACAATAAGTGTACGCCCGTCAAGTACTAGTGCTGGTACACCAACTTGGTTGTTGTCCGACGGAGTTGTTTGTGTGTTGTTTGTTTAGATCAGTCGGGAGAAAGATAAATAACAACTATGGTAAACATTCTTATAATATTCGTGTGTAATACATTCACACAGAACACATCTCCGCCCCCCCGCCCGTGTCTACCATTTACTTATACTTACAGAAGGTACATTTGTAGGCACTACATAAAAATATAGCGTTGATTTTATGTCCCACCATATTTTCATTGATACGTATTACAATAAACATGGTTAACGCCCATTGACGACATTTGTCTTAATCAATTATTTACAATATATTATATAGGGCCTATATATAAATATAAAGAGTTTACAATATTATACACGCGCTCAGGGGATGGGACATGAATCATTTTCTACGTTTTTTAAAAGTATTTAATTTTATTATTATTTATAGATGACACATTAACAATGCATTATATAGGTTTTTTTTAACAATGTGTGGTGATGGAAAGTTATACTCAAGATACACAGTTATCATTATCTCGGGATATGAACCTGACTCTATCCAAGCAATGCGGACTATCGATTACTATTATCCCACACAAACGTTTACTTTGGCGTTGAATGAGTAACTGTTGATCTGACTATGAGTGATAATCTCGTTTTAGTTCTAAACAAGTAAATTTCAAATAGAATGAGCGGAAAGACCCATTATTATACTTTTTACATGTGTATTTGTTTATGAAACAGTGAAAGCCTACTGCCAAGAGGTATCATTTTGAACATAATTTCAATATTGCTTCAAATATGTAATTCAGATTGTAAACAAGTAAATAAATAACATACAAATCGAGATTAAAATATTCAATGCACTTATTTTTATGTGCGCGCAAATCTATTGTAACCCTAATCCATTCAAAACCACGATCCCTCGGAGTCGGAGCGGGCAGGTAAACTCAAACATATTCGCTGGCGCCACTTCCTTTTGTAAGATGCAGCATGATTGACAACTAGAAACCCGCCTACTAGTCGGTAGAGCTGCTAGCAACTTTACCGATAATACGAAGGAAAGGAATTCTACCTCCCGAAACACGGAGTCTTAAGAACTAAAATTAAAATATTGAAATTAAAAACCAATTATAACATGCCTCTACATTTGGTTCCGATAAGAAATTATGACAGACGTAAACTATCGGTGGGGTTAGTAGAGCTACGTAAAAGTGCAAGAAGTGCATGACACAATACTGTGTAATGTGAAACCTGCCCAATACCCATGACAATATAACCCCACTTTGAACGACACGTTTGGAATAAGGTCTGAACATAGTTGGAAGGGAATGTCCATGCAAAGACTATCTGAGAGACCCATGAGAAAATCTTGCAGTTAGGATTTAAAGAAGGATGCCCGCTGTACGCCACATCAGAGCTAACCGAAGTTACCCTCTTCAGGACTAACAAGGTATATAGGAGTTAGGGCATTGTGAAGGGATGTCCGAGGGCTGTTTAAGAGGACTCAATCCCTTGCATTCACATAAACGACTGAGAAAAACCTCGGAAAAGAACTTCAATCTGGATTGCCGGTCTCAACGGGATTCGAACCCGGGGCCTCCCGAATCCCGAGTCTCGTGCTTTAAGCTTGACCCAGACCTGTCGGTGGATTAGAGTTCACACGTCACACACGAGCTACCTCTGTCGGTTCTTTTGACTTCCAAAGAACTCTATACTATAATAACAATATAAAACCCATTTCATTACGATTTTATGGCATTATTTATTAATTTTATCAAACATCATTCTAGCAGAATAAAGATATTCAACGTAAATAACAAATTTGTCTCTCGTTAAGTGTTTCGAAACATTTTATAATAATTTATTCAATATAATAATGATTGCACTCAATTTACTCTTTCTTTTCTAAAGTACGGTACTGTAGATACAACATAAATAACTAATTTCCCTTCGGCCAACACACTTTTAGAAGGAATCCTCATCAACTTAGAAAATAAAATCGTTACATTAAGACACGTTAATTGTGTAGCATCGTTATAGCTTATACAAAACAAGGCTACTTCTTCGTGAACTTCGAAGTGTTTTCAATTAATACTTTCAATGTTGGGCTTATTTCATTATATGAGATATTATTGCCAAATGTTTTAACCTTACATTTAAACAGCTTCGGAATTAGTCAGTCCGGTTTGTAAAAATAAAATCAATTAATACTAATCACAATGACTCTGTTATTTGTATGGCGTTTTGCGGTTTAGGACAAGACATACCAAAATAAATCTGTTATTGTAAACTGCATATATTTTAAAATGAAAACTTTTGACTTTCATTCCGGATTTCAACCTTTGCTCATACTTTCTAGAATTGTTGGCGTAGCATCGTTCAAAGTAGTTGGAAAGGTGGGTGCCAAAAATTTTCGGATATCGAAGTGCGCGATTTTTTATAATTGTTGCGTTCTTGCCGGGATTATTTTTACTTGCATTGTTAGTATTTTCATGACCTGGGTCTCTATATCCAATTACCGAAGAAAAGTATCGTCTTTAACAATGTATATAGAACACTCAATGGCTATAACTGTTATCATTATAAGCTTTTTCAATACGAAAAGAGTATTAAAATATTTAGATGATTTACAGTCGTTGGATGAGTCGTTGCCTACTCTTAAGAAACAATGTATGTACAAAACTTCGACCAAGTATGCAGCATTACAGATAATATTTTGTGTTTGCGGTTATGTTCTAAATATGTGTCTGTCATTGCATGTGATGGTCACAAAATATTCTATTAATTTAAAATCAGCCGCTTTTTTATTAGTATATTACACACCAAAACCAGTTATCTATACTCACTTTCTTCAATTCATCAACATTGTAATATTACTAAAATACAGATTTCGTATTATTAACAACAACTTTAATAAAATGTTTTTGTCGAAAATGTATGTACGATCATTCTTAGAAAAAACCCGAAATTCTCGCAATAACCTATGTGGGTTGGCCGAAGAAGCAAACTCGATGTTTTCGCTACAGTTAGTTATGTTCATGACGTCATCCTTCATGGGCATCACTGTGGAAATGTTCTTTAATTCTGTGGCTCTAAAGTCAGTGTATACGACTGGACAAATAAACGAATTATTCATCACAAAAATCGCTAACTTGACAATGATGTGCGGCGTCGTCGTCGCAATTATTTACGCCTGCGCACGGACTGCACAAGAGGTATATTTCCAATATATTATTTAGATCGCATAAGTCAAAACAAGATGGCCGTTGCGTTGTAAGGATCACTCAAGGTTCACTGCACGGACTGCACAAGAGGTATATTTCCAATATATTATTTAGATCGCATAAGATAGATAGATAGATAGATATTTTTATTCACTTAGACTAGTACAGTGTACAAGTATAACTCTTTGCAGAGAAAGTGAATAGTCTATAATTAATAATTAATAATAAAAGTGATAGTAATTATAATGATATACACAGTGTTAGAAGAAAGAATAGTTGGATATAAAGCATAATTGATAATTGATATGGATATTGATATTGATAAGTATGATGATTGATAATATTGATATATATATATATATATATATATATATATATATATATATATGATGATTCATTAATTGATTAATAATGATAAACACAGTGTTTATGTTAAAGTAGAGTAGATGCAAAACAATAGCATGCGCTACTATAGATTAAAACTCATATATAATAAAGAAAAGTTGGATATAAAGCAATTTTTGATGTGATATTGTGATAATAATTGCTGATGGCACAGAAAACAGCAATGATGTACAGTAGAATGTGTCTAGTATATATATATGATGATTGATAGATTGATTAGTGTTTATGGTAAAGTAGAGTAGATGCAAAATATGCCCTACTAGATTAAGAATTCATTTAGAATAAAGAAAAATTGGATATAAAGCAATTGATATGATATTGTGATAAGAATTGCTAATGGCACAGAAAACAGCAATGATGTACAGTAGAATGTGTCTATAGTATATAATTGATTTTTATATATATATATATATATATATATATATATATATATATAT
Organism: Sweltsa coloradensis; assembly: GCA_024449915.1. Taxonomy (NCBI): domain Eukaryota; kingdom Metazoa; phylum Arthropoda; class Insecta; order Plecoptera; family Chloroperlidae; genus Sweltsa; species Sweltsa coloradensis. The sequence goes on from JAMZAV010002501.1 coordinate 33,032, forward strand.
ATATATATATGTGATGATTGATTGATTAGTGTTTATGTTAAAGTAAAGTAGATGCAAAATAATAGAATGCCCTACTAGATTAAGAATTCATATAGAATAAAGAAAAGTTGGATATAAAGCAATATTGATGTGATATTGTGATGAGAATTGCTGATGGCACAGAAAACAGCAATTGGAGGATGTACAGCAGAATGTGTCTTATATACCTGCACAATCCAAGGAAGCGTGTAAGTCAAAACAAGATGGCCGTTGCGTTGTAAGGATCACTCAAGGTTCACTGCACGGACTGCACAAGAGGTTTATTTCCAATATATTATTTAGATCGCATAAGTCAAAACAAGATGGCCGTTGCGTTGTAAGGATCACTCAAGGTTCACTTAAAATCAAAATCGACTTTACAAATCTATGTCAGAAACGAAAGTAGGTCTACACTCTACAGACTTTGCTAAGAACTAAGTTTTAAGGTTTGCGGTCTTCTTAAGGTTTTCTCTTCATTATTTATTTAGTTATCTTTGAAAACAGGTATCAATCCACAAGTGCCAATTGTAACTGAAGCCTACGCTTAAGCACATTGAGTATAATTCAAATCTAAAAATAATTTCAAGATATCATACAATTCATTAAATACCATAACAAGTATTAAAAAATAACAAAACACAGTAAGCAAATATTGGCTTCCGTAATGTTTATATAGAAAAATGACACGAAAAAGTAAAAACTAAGAAAAATTTAGAAAGCAGAGAAGTTATAAAACAAATCGTAGTGACAATGGTGATACGAGTGATTCGTAGTCTTGTGGATAGCGTCCCTGCTTCCAATGTAGAAAGTCCAGGGTTCAATTCCTGCTATAGGCAGAAGTTTTTCACTTCTGCTTAGTTAGCTACCTATATATATATTTGCTATTAAAAAATATCGATCTTTGGTCATCGCTCACTCTTCGATTGCGTAGGGGCCTACAGAGTTAGCTTGGTCGCTTTGGTTTAATGTCTCCCACTGAAAATCAGTTGTGGCACATGTGACTGAGTGGGTGGACTTTAAATACGAATTTATGTATTTATTTTTCAGATAACATAGGTAATATTATAACCTGGCATAAACAGCTGTTTTTCATACCTATGGTTGATGTCAATTTTTGGATCAATCATTTACAATTCTGGTGACTCTGGTTTGTAGTACACTCAAAACCGAAAAGGTAGAAAATTCGACCCCAAGGGGGATATCACCTGTTCGACCCCTTTTTTTATAGGGTCGACCATTCGACCCCTTCGAAAACAGGGTATAATAATCGACCGCTATAAGGCGAATAAATGCACTCGTAAGGGTAGATTAATCCCACTCTAGAGTGAGGTTATTGTTACCTATAGGTTCTAAAATAGGGCCCTTTAAGAGATTATTATCGACTCGTAAGGGTAGATTAAGCCCACTCTAGAGTGGGGTTATTGTCACCTAGGTTCTAAAATAAGTCCCTTTAAGAGATTATTATCGACCCGTAAGGGTTGAAATTTCTGCTCCTGTAGTGAGATTAATGGAACCTTACAATTATTTACTTTAGTAATTAAACAGTGATGATGAATGTTCCTGTAAGAAAGACATGCATCATTGAATAGCCAGTAGAATGATTAATATTACATATAAATTTCATAATGTTAAAATCTCGGAACTCAGCGAGGCTCGAACCTGGGACACCTGGAGAAAGAGTATACACTGTCCTAGTCATTAAACCCAATACACCAAGACACTATATAACTGAAGGCGTCTGTAGTGATACACCTCAAGATGTGATTATTATGCCTGCAGTTAGTTAGTAATCAACCTTCGAGGTATATATTTCGACCAGAGACGGTTGAGTTTTCACCTCTCCGAGGTCGTATTTGTTCGACCCGCAAAGTGATATTTATCTACCCTTAGAGGTATATTATTATTCTTTTCTAGGAGACGAACAGATACACCTCACGATGTGATTATTATGCCCGCAGTTAGTTAATAATCAACCTATGAGGTATATATTTCGACCAGAGACGGTTGAGTTTTCACCTCTCCGAGGTTGTATTTGTTCGACCCGCAAAGTGATATCTATCTACCCTTAAAGGTACATTATTCTTCTCCTAGGAGTCGAACAGATACACCTCAAGATGTGATTATTATGCCCGCAGTTAGTTAGTAATCAACCTATGAGGTATATATTTCGACCAGAGACGGTTGAGTTTTCACCTCTCCGAGGTCGTATTTGTTCGACCCGCAAAGTGATATTTATCTACCCTTAGAGGTATATTATTCTTCCCCTAGGAGAGGAACAGATACACCTCACGATGTGATTATTATGCTCGCAGTTAGTTAATAATCAACCTATGAGGTATATATTTCGACCAGAGACGGTTGAGTTTTCACCTCTCAGAGGTGTTATTAGTTCGGCCCGCAAAATGGTATCTATCTACCCTTAAAGGTATATTATTCTTCCCCTAGGAGTCAAACAGATACACCTCAAGATGTGGTTATTATGCCCGCAGTAAGTTAATAATCAACCTATGAGGTATATATTTCGACCAGAGACGGTTGAGTTTTCACCTCTCAGAGGTCGTATTTGTTCGACAAAGTGATATCCATCGACTCTTAAAGGTATATTATTCTACCCCTTGGAGAATAATTTTATTCCTCTACTGGTTTTATATTATCTCCATTTGAATTCATTAATTACCTTTGAGAGTTCAAATTTCGAACTCTATTGGCAGGTTTTTAACTTTTCATGGGTCTATTATTTAGGCTTTCGAGGGCGTGTATTTATCCGATTCTCGTCGAATATCTCCACTTAGAGGTCGATTAATATACCTCCACGAAAGATTTTTGTCATGTTAGAGGTATTTCCCATTTTCTACCCCTACAGGTAGTTCTTGGTTGATTTGGGTTCAATATTATACCTTTTTAGGAAATTCGCCTGTCTGAGGAACATTTTTCGACCCTTAGTTACCCTTTTCTTACCCCATTCTACCAACTTATACCCTTGAGTAGAATTTTCCACCGTACTTCACTCCTATCGAACCCCATAATCGACCCCTTTCGACCTTTTTCATTTTGAGTGTATACGAAACGAATCATTGCCGGATTTATGAAGGTCACTTCTCCATGGCTTGGGCACATGGTGTATTTACAAGAAAGACTACGAAAGTCAATAACAGCAAATATTTTTTGGGCAAAATCCCCTCAGGTCTCGGGGCATAGAGATCGTCCCAATGGTATTTCTTTTGGATTTTTTAAATCGATGGGACTTTACCTAAAAATTACCAAGTTTAACAAAATTTCGAGTGGTTATCGTGGACCCAATAAATGTTTCTTTTAAAACTTTGTAAAATTTAAAAATAGTTAGCCTGATTTATTTTATAGTTTCCAGTATAGGGGTGAATACGCATTTAAATTTTTGTGAAAACTTTACATTAAAATTAAAAAAAGATTTTCAATCCTGAAAATTTTGTAAATATGCGTTTTTTTCCCAAAGCTATTAAACACATTTTTCTTTACAAAGTTTATGACCATACCAAAATTCAAATGACCCTTTATAATATTTGTGTTGACCTGTGCACAAATGGCCTATGATCGATCATTACAAAAATATGCGTTCCAAAATATACCCCTTTAGTAATCAGCCTTTTTGAAAAACATCATGCCCAAACTCAACAAGAAAAAACATAGTGTATATTTACAAAAAAATGCAAGTATGCAATACGCAAACTTTTTTTTGACAAAGTTCTCCAAGGTCCCGGGCAAAAGATCGTCCCAATGGCATTCATATGGGAGACTTTGGGCCAGTGGGAACCCACTCGAACAATGACCAAAATCGGAAATTTCAGCTGGGCATATTCAAAACTAATACCCTGTTGAAAATATTTGTGGGTTTAGCGGGTGAATATCCCCTTGAAGGAAGAAAGCAATGTGGTGTAAAAATTTACATAGTATTGAGTTTTAGGCAATGAATTTAATTTGTTTATCTGAAGACCATAAAAGTATACATTAAAACGTCACCACTAAGCAAATATAAAAATTTATGTGTGCTCTTCATATTGACGCTCTGGAATTTGGGAAAACATTTACTTAGTGACGTCGATTGAGTGGAGTGGAATATTCCCACTTGGCCTAATGGAGTGTCAGGCATTCAATATCTTAACATGTTTTATATTGACAGTGAGTCGATAAACAGAACAGAACGATGCTAATGGTTTATATAGTGGGGCTGAAACTTATACTTCCGGACAGACAAAACTGTTCATCAGTAGTAATATGTTGCAAACGAACCTTATAGATGATAGTATCAGTTTATAAACCGCGTTGCTTGTAGTTTCAAGCAACAATACTTTTCGGGGCCATAAGTGGTGATATGGGCCCTACATGAGTGAAATACACTGTTCACGCCTTCACGCTAGCAACATCCGAATCCAAGTTAATGATTTCATGAGCTTCGGTGATTGGGGCAATCGCATGTGCAAACGAGATCCATCATCACGAGACATAGCAACAAGTGATCTTTTCATTCAATTTATTTCCCACCATAAGACTACGCGTTGATATATTTCAAACATACAAAATTATTATTTGTAAAATAAATGGATCTTGAGACAGCATTGAAACCATTTTTTCTTTTTGCCAGTATATTTGGCCTGGCGCCTTTTACTTTCGTACGCGGGGAAAGGTGATAAGCGCATTACAAAAAAACGAAAGTTTGCCACAGTCTACACCTCTGCTGTGTGAGTGCAATATGTTTTTGCTATGTCAAATCGCAAACATACATAAACTTAGAGAAAATAATATACTACGCAGTTTGGACATTTATGCTTAAATTTTTAGATGTTGCTCTTGCATTCATAGCAATAGTCACAATTTTTTAAAAAATCTATGATTTTGAAAACATTTCTAATTCCCTGCAGAAAATAGAACAACGTATCTTTAAACAAGTTTTAAAACATGCACCATAAAAAGGTTCTTATTATACAATAATTCAATGTTGGCAATTGGACACTTTTTGCATTGCAATAAATTTTTCTTCAGTCGCGTCTAAAAAGTAAAATTAACAGACGATTATATTTACAACTGGCTGCTCTATTTTTTCACCAAATTCATTAATTACACTTTATTCTGCAATTCATTTTTACGACTTATGTATTGAGCAGCATGTTCTCGCTTGTCAACCGTCATTTACGGAAACGCACTTGGGCGCCGGGACTTCATGCCACAATAATCAGGTCCCAATACCGACAGCAGGTTACCGATATAAAATATTGCGTCACAAAAAAACCCACGACATTTGTGCATCTATTTATGAAAAAAATTTCACTATATGACAAGTCCTTCTTAATATTCTTTACAACAGCGGTTATTAACTTAATCGCGGAATAAAGTTCATGTTTGACCTTATCGCCAAGATGAACGACCCGGCAAAAAAGAGCGGACGGTTTATGGACATCCTAATATTTTCATTTGCTTTTATTGCACTTGCTGGTGGTCCTCTTGTGGCAATTACCTCATCATGTGTGAGAACTAGCAGGCTGGTAAGTAAGACGGATATACCATTTGAATTTGTGGTGAAACAAACAAGAACTACACCTGTCTCTAAAATTTGAATATGGTTAGAGGATAGTTAAATTTTAGTGTTCAAGATTTTCGGAATTTCAGAATCGTTTCAAATCTTAACATACAAGACTTGTAGTCTTTTAAATTGTATTCTTAACATACAAGACTTGAATGTCTGTAACTTGTACGTATATAAATAGTAGCGAGTCAGCGACTAAGGCGCTACTATATGCTACGATATGTCAGGTGCCTTTGTGCTAGGCCTATCTTCCAAGTGCAGTACATCTGGGGGAAGTAATACTCCTCATCCCCGGAATCTTTACAACTTGTCATTCAAACCTTACTTCATCCTGATGAGGTAGTGTGGGCCACCGTTCCTCCAATTCTAATTTGATCAACGTCAATGTTATCAACCTTGTTTTTCCCAGTTGTCGAAAAAACTGACGGGACTTCAAAATCTGACTGCTTTAACGGGCCCAAGCATTGTTGGCTGTTATATTACTACGATACGCCCTATTCCATGCGTACGCTATGGGTCGATACCGGAACAAGCACGCCAGTATTATCTCCCTTGTGTGAAGTATAAACAGGGCATATGTGTGCATATACAAACCAACGTAATGGTATCATATCTTTGGTTAATTTCAGGCAAACAATATACCATAGAAAGTTAAACTTATTTACTCATAGTTCATATTGACGCTATGGCAGTGTTGTAACATTTGCATAGTTAAGTGGATTAGTTTTCCCTATATTTTTACGACACAAGGGAGTGTCAGAAATGTAATATTCGTTACATTCCTATTTGACTGTTCAAAACCGGAACCTATCGATGTTGGGTTGTAGTGAGAATAAACGGGGGTGCACTTCCGGTTTAGATAGTGAACAAGTTATCTTTGAATACACAAAACACAGTCTTGGTCTAGCATTTAACATGTTGTTTGTAGCTTCAAGCAGTAATGCTATGCATACGAATGTATAGGATGTAAAATGATTAATGAAGGATAATTATTAACAGTAAAGGAAGCTTGTGCATGTGTTGTATGTGTTAACACCGATGTCTAGATCAATATGAAGAACCATCAAGTGATCTTCGTATTCAGTTTGTGTTCCCCTTCATAAATTATCCTTTTGCACTGATATTTATTTTCAATTTTCTTAGAATTTTTGTAAAAACAATTGATCTTGAGACAGCAAGCAAACGTTTTTTATTTTTTCCATTATATTTGGATTGGTTCCTTTTACTTTCGGAGGCGTTAAAAGAGATAGAAGTATTACCACGAAGAAAGTTGCCAGAGTTGTATACCCCTTTTTTACGTGTGCAATATTATTCTGCAATGCCTGGATGTAAACCTACCTTTACTAGACCGAAAAACACCAGAGGGAATTTTAGAAGCTTTTTGCACGAACTTAGATGTTGCTCTCGCAATAATTGCAATCGTTTTAATTATACAAAAACTAAGATTTTGGCATCGTTTTTTAATTCTCCCCAAAAGAATCGAACAAGACATTTTTAAAAAAAATTTCACTTACACCATAAAAACGTGTTCTGTTTTACTATGGGTTCAATTTTTGGCCATCGTGACACTTTTTGCTTTTACGTTATTCTTTTTGAGTCGCCCTTCTCCGATGAAAAAAAAATTACTGGACTATTATATTTTTAGCTGGACTCTCTACTTTTTGCCCAAATTAATAATTACACTTTTATTCTGCAATTTATTATTATGACTTATGTCTTAGGCAGTATGTTCTCGCTTCTGAACCGACTGTTAACGGAAACGTGCTTGGGCTCCGAAACTTCATGCTGCACTGTTCAGATACCAATGTCGACAGCAGGCTACCGACATGAAATATTGCGACACCAGCTGGCCCACGACAAATTGTGCGATTTAGCAATGGAAATAAATTCAATGCATGAAAAGTCTTTCTTGATTTTCTTCACTACAACCGTTATTAGCCTGATTTCGGAAGAAAAGTACATGTTTGACACGACCACTTAGATAAACGACCCAACAAACAAAAATGATCTGGTGACGAACAACCTGATATTTTCATTCTCCTTATGTTTTTGCTGGATGTGCATTAGTGGCAGTTCCCTCATCATGTGTGCGAACTAGCAAGGTGGTTTATAAGCCAGCCTAACCTTTTTGACTCTGGGGGTTTAGATAAAATATAGCTATAGAGGTAGGCCCTATGTCAAATTAAATTTCAATTATAGATGCTAAATCGCCGGAAACGTATTTTCTAAAACAATACAAATTTAATTTGACTCATAATAAGGTTTTCCGGGTCCATAGAAATGAGTTAAGAAATGTTTACTTAGTGCAAAAATATATAAATTTATTTTAAATGTACACCTGGAGTCAGAAGTAAATCAAGGGGTTTGTATTACAATACCCAGCCCTTGATTTACTTTTGACGCCGTACATGTCATTATTTAGCATATGATTAAAAAAGCCTACCGCATTTAGTAATTTTATGGAGAAAGGTGAAACAGGGTTGGGGGGGGGGGGTGTTACTAAATTATAAACTTAGGGTTTCCCAAAAAAGATAAAATTTTTGCGTTAACTACGGGGCGTATAGCTGATATCTAAAAAATGGATTGAGTTTAAAATGAAAAAAAGATTCTGAGTTTTAAAAATACACTGTCCCACCATAACGATATAAAAGGTCTATTATCCAGATACCCCTAAAAGGGCATACACTTACATTGTAGGCGAAAGAGCGAGGATGCGACCTATCAGAAAAGGCGAAGAGTCCTAAACTTCACTAGGTAAATGAGCCTTAGCTCGAGAGAAGTGGACTGTATGGTTTTGAGTGAAATATGTTAGATATAACACGAGGCAGGTGCCGTGAGCAGAGCTATTCCCCACATCCCTGGTTGGACGTGTTGTTGGTGGACGTACTCAGAGGACGTGGCGACGTGAACACAAGCAGGCGATTTGGGACGGCAGTGGGAGCGCTTTAGATCGGCACTAAATGTTAGTAACACTTGCACTACACTTGCGAGAAAGTGTTGTTAATATATTAAAAATAAAACACGCTTAAATTTTGCCAGAGAGAGGAAAGAGTTTTGAGAGAATTCACCAGGGGCGTGGGAAATTTATTTTTTTAGTGGGGGGGTCACACTAACTGACTACGAGGTTGGGTGGGCAAACCGGGGCCCGGGGGCGAACCCCCAGCCGCCGGAGGCTTTTTCGCTGTAGCGAGATTTTTTTCAAAATTGGGCCTTGATAGGTGGCCTAAAACACGTTTTCAGGCGAATTTTAATTATGAATAAGGGTTACATTTTGAAGTTTAATATTGCATTGAAGATTGATTACCTGACTAGAATCGGTCGACAGCCCTGCTGGGAGTGAAAACATTGCACCAAAATATAATAAAATGTTTAGTCATCATCAGATGGCTAGTCTAGTCTCGCAAATCACGTCTTTTAAACTGAATCTTTCTAAAAAAAAATGTTAACATAGACCTTCCTTTTTGTTTGCAAGCACGACTGTAATAAAAATCCTAAAAATCACCCAAAAAGCATAAGTTAGAAATGACACCCATATCTGGCTTGACCCCCCCCCCACTGGGGGGTCAAACCAACAAGTAGGGGGGGGAGTTTTCCCCCCCAAACCCCCTCCCCGTTTTCCCACGCCCCGGAATTCACACGCACTGAATTAAAAGTTGGCGAGGCGAGATTGAGTCACAGCAATTGCGAGGCGCGTCGAGAGATGATTGTACTAAGCACTTGTACCCTGTTCTGGGCTCGGGGCGAGCTCACCGCCGTCGCAAGTCGAGTACTGACGGAAAAACCTCAGTCAGCACTTGTGAATAATAGATGCGTTATGACACCTATTGCAGGATAGATGAACTAGATTAAAGAAGAAGAGGGATATTTGAATAGGCGCAACACACATGTTATTATCAAACCTGACTAATTGCAATTTGATCTCAATCAAAATTATAGAAAAGAAATATAAATAAAAGTTGTGTTAAGAGATACAATCATTATATTATTTCGTATACCAAAGCTTTGATAGTTGGTCTAATACATCTACAATGAGTATACATATTCATGTCAATGTACCAAGTAAATAATTCTATAGATGATTGGTCGTTTCTGTCCTTAAAACCAACTAACCATTTACTTTCTCAACAGGCTAATCACACGGCAGGTTGGTGAGCAAGTTACTGATTACAATCAATGTGCAGAAACAAAGAAACGGTAATAAACATAAAATGAAATACAATTTTAGGAATTACAAACAAAAGTAATAAACCAAGGCAATATGATGGGTATTTTTTAACACTGGTAGCATAATAAATAAATTTTAAACATCTTCAGTAACGAACATTTAGATGGCATCTATGTCACTTGCGAAAACTCTGGTCTCATGCGAACTAAAAGAGTCAAACGGAAAAGCTAACTCAAAATATGATTTGTCGCTTGTACAAGTGCTCAAGAGTAAAGCTAACAATCTGATTTAAACAAGTTTGAGAAGGGTGAAACTGCTGGTAGATAAGAGAAGACATGTGCATTACCTTGCTGCCGACATTGATGATAATAAAATACCGTGGTTGCAGGTGTTTGAAGGTCAAACGACGAGACGAGGGTGCGTTATGTGTGAAATAGGATCTATAAAGATAGGCCCCGGGGTCGTAAAACTACTTCAAAAGAAACACGAAAACGATGCAAATAAGTTTAAAAATTCATGATTATTCATTCTTCATTTATTTGATTCTTATGGTCATGTTCGATAATTTAAAGATGCTGTTTTTTTCTTTTCATCTGACTTTTCTTTAAAGTAGTCGTCAATATAAAAATTAATTGATTTCCGGCAAAACCATCAGTTTCGATGTTGCAAATGATGTGAAACATTACAATATCAAGATTATTTTGTTCAATGTTATAAAGTTAACCTTAGCGACAAAATGAATTTGTAAAAGTGGCATTAATGATGATTTCTTATACCTGATTGATTGGTTGTCTTTCAGTTGCAAGAGTTTTCGCAACAACTTCTTCATCGCAAGCTGGAATTCACATGCTGTGGGTTCTTTCCTCTAGATTACACACTGCTTCATTCGGTGAGAATTTTGGTGGTGATTTTATGTTTAAAAAATACAATTTGTATGAAATGCGTGAAATGCAATGTTTGTCACGTTTATAAACTATAATAATAATAATAATAATAATAATAATAATAATAATAATATTTATTTAATAATAATAAATAATAATAATAATAAAAAATAATAATAATAATAATAATAATAATAATAATAATAATAATAATAATAATAAATAATAATAATAATAATAATAATAATATAATAAGATCGCTCACACATATATGCACAGCCACAGACTACAAACTAGGACAACCGTGTTACAACCGTAGGGCAACATCTCCACAGCAAAACTAAACACTTTCAACCACCAATTAAATCAACATTAAAACTCTCGGACCCGAACGATTTCTAAAATACGAGGAAGATGGCTCAGTGAAAACAAGTGCTTTATTTATATTTTATTTTACCCCCGGCATAAAAACAATTGTTTTAGGTGGAGGCGGGACATAACGTGGGAAACGTGTACATTACGAGGCAATATAATTTTAATCTGAGCTTGTCAAATACTCTTCTTAAAATAATGCTGTAACACAAAACCCTCTTCCCAATCAGACAACTTTTCAGACATCTTGCGTAGACTTTTAAGAAATCATACCAAAGGGGGATACGACGTGTCACAAAATATAAATAATAGGACCTTCCTTATGGTTTGGTTTTAGTTATCTCGAAATAACTTTTGAAGTGAAATTAAGTTTACATTTGACAATTGACAATCTACATCAAGATGTAAATTTTTTTGTCATGTATACAGGAAGGCATTCGTTGAAGTGTAAAAGCAATTCATTGGGCCCTCGTGGCCCAAATAGCTGAATAATGTGTTCTGAAGCCATGTTTAGATTGTTTATTCCATTGAGTAGGAGTTTAAGCTTTTCCTAATATCTCACCACTGAGGTTTTATCTTGCAGATAATTGGGGGCGTCACTACCTACTTGATTATCCTGATACAGTTTCAACTATCTGAAGAGCAACATGTCAACAATTGCAACTGTAGAAATGCTAAACAATCAGAAAAAAAATATATAATTGAAAAACTTTCTCCGAGATTGTCCTCGCGAACTCATGAAACTTAAGGACTTCTTTGATCCAATCAAATATTTTTACAGACAGTTGTAGCTTTTATTCTATTCATATTTATTATGGATTTTAAGCATGTGTTACAGATTAATCCATTCAAAGTTATAATCCTTTATCTTACACATCAACATACCACATCAAATCAAAACAACATCAAATTTCAACACATTGATTTTCTTGATAAAAAGCGTATTGCGCGAGACTCTGATTTTGAGAGGTCTCGGGTTCGAATCCCGCCAAAAAGCAATCCCTTTAAAAGGGGTAATGGGGGTTTCCCAGGGATTCAATAGCGTTAGTTTGCGAATGCAAGGGGTTAGCTCCCCTTAAACAGCCCTAGCACATTTCCTTTTCAATTACTAAAGTACAAAATACAGATCGACATCTAATCGTCTCTGGGCAGATTTCTCACGAGAATTTGTAAACATTTTTTGAAACTGATAAACTTTATAAGAACTTAATTAGACTTTCCTTCATTTTTAATTCTAACGTATTAAATTATAGACCCATTTAGAAAAACTTAAATTATTCAGTCAATGAAAGTAAATTGCATACCCAAAATTTAATCCCTCACATGTAAATTTGACATTAGCCTTTTAAACATTATTTTTTCTGCTTTCTGGTGTTCTCGTTACGCCACGTAGATTAGGCTCAGCTGTTAGAAAGCAAAGTTTAAAAATAGTAATATTATAACAAACAATGAATAGTTCGACAACAAATTTATTGTACTTGTTTTTAAGACTGAAAGGGGCCCGACGTTTTAAAAAAATAAAAATAACGTGTAGACGAGTAATCGGGTTACTTCAAAAAGCTTGTTCAAAAAACCCAGATAATGAAATGAACAGTCGAAGTAACCGTTTATTCAACCAAATAAACAATTTTCCCGAAACCCGTTTAATGAAAAATGTATTTAGGATTGACATGCACAACACAACATGAGTAATAGATTTTTACACTCATACGACGTTAAACACACTATAAACACTAACACTTACACTATAAAGTATATAATTTTGTTACTTTTGTATGAGTACTTACGTCGTTTATGGAAAAGTTTTCAACAGTGATCCTGTTTTCGTCGATGACTTTAAATTTTTGTATGTGAAAATTCTGTGTAATAGAAAGAATATAGACTATAATAATATTTACCCATTTTTCAACTTTCCCAAGGTTATATTTTATTTTATTATATTATAAAAACAATGTTTCTAAGTAACTCCAGCTGCTCCAGTGCTTTGGAATACAATTTTTAATAAAAAGTTTCTATGGCTTTAAACAGAAGGAAAAAATATAACAGACAACCCAATGAAAAAGCTGGAGTAGCTTAGAAATATTGTTCTAATAACTATATTAAATAACATAAAACCTTGGGAAAGTGTTAAAAAAAAGTGTGTTAATTATAATATCTCCATCCAGGTTAACAATTAGGCCTACTGGATCTTGCAAATGGAAAGATAGTTTTATTAAGTTTTAAAGAGACCTAGAAAATCAATATGTACCGATACTCGAAGGACAATTTCACATGTTGCATTGGTGGTAAGGTCTTTCTATATGGAAGTAGGTAGTAGTAATATACATTTATTGGTCTGTGCAACCAACGCTGTTGCCACATGCCACAGAATAACACTCAATTGATTAATTAATACATTGAAAATGAAATAAAATTAATAAACATGTAGTTAGTGGAGGAACCTATATGACTGTTAAAGTTACACCGTCCTTTCGGATGGGATGTTGTTGGGATGTTGCCGTTGGTCCCCTTGCTACTTTTCGAAAGGCGTAGGCTACGAGCCGTTACCGGGTTTCCCAGCATCCCTTCTGTTCATACTTCATCCTCATCTATCACCACTCATCGTCTCGAATAGCCAAAGTGCATTAATATGAGACGTTAAGCAATAATCAATCAATCAATCAATCCTCTTACGAACCGGGATGTGAACCCTAGACCTTCTGCATTCTAGGGTCATTCTAAAAAATAAGAACCTATCTGACGTCCCACCTATTATTTTTTTTTAAGTATCGAAATATTAATTTGCATAAATTTGGGATATACATTTTCAGAATACTAATAGTTGTCATTAGATCCATGAATTTGTGGGACTTTTTATCTTGTAAGGACGACTTTAATTTACTATTAGGTAATGCAAAATGTGCTCAATCCTATGTGCCTATACACAAAAACCATAAGTGTTTCAGTAAGCTGTTTGAGTTTTTTACTAAATACTATTTAATCTTTTCATAATAATGAATGCAGAAATAATAATTAAGTCATCTATGTTAAAAACATTTTAATGTTATAAAATTCTCCATAATATCAAGTAAGGAGTGTTCGTCCCCACTGTGGTTTAAAAATATTGATGTCATGACGGTACCCTACAAAAAAATTTAAAAAAAAAATTTAAAGGTGGCAGTGGATAAATCTAAAAGAAGAGGAAAAAGAAACCATGACATGGCTATATGGAAGTTAGGTTTGTTTTGAAACGAGAACTCTTTAAATCGAAAAGTGATCAAATTAACGGCGAGTATTTTAATAAAAATTTATGGATGTTACCAAGTATTAACCATTCTTTTTCATTTAATATTTGATTTGACAATCGAATTACATTACAATCAAGTTGCAGCTCCTAACAAACATAAACCCTACTTTTATACATGGCATTTGTAACTGCTAATGAATAAATGAACTTAAAATGTCATGAATGTTACTTGTCAAGTATGTTACTTCTAAAAAGTAGCATTACCAAGGGCATCGTGGATTACTGTATTGATTTCCTGCAACTGTAGATGTGTTTTGAAAGGAGAGGTTGTAATTCATTGCCACACTCACAAGAAACAAACACCTTTCTTATTGATTTTCAGTGATCACTTGTCAAGAATGTTACTTTTTGTCAAGACTGTTACCCGAATAATTATATTGGTGTCTCTTTACTTTAAACTCAACACAAACTAGTTGGATTAGACGGGTTTTATTGGATGAGCGACGCGATGACTTCAATTTCATTGACCCCTCAACAAATTTGGCTCAGGTGTTTTTTTTTTTTTGTTTTTTTTGTGTTTTGTCGTTTGTTCGGCTCTATCGGGGAAACGGCTCGGCTATCTTAATGAAAATTTGAGGACACCTTCGATATCTCTGAACTTAGACTTGCCACGTTTTTGGGTACAATCGATGCAATATTTCCTATGATTATCGTACTTTAACGATTTTTTTTTAATGGAATATTTTCGTGATATTTGGCAAACGGCTTCTCCGATTTTGATGAAACTTTATCGGAACGATGAAAATCACTGAAATTATACATGTTATGTTTTTAGAGATATTTGAGGAAATATTTCTCATAGAAGTCGTTCTTTTACGATTTTTTTTCAAAAGCTCATCGATCAACGCGACTGAAAAAAGCGTTAGCGAAGCGGCCTTGTCTTTAGGTTGACTCATTTGCACACTAACAAGCAACATGTTCTTAGAAAAACATTATTACTCTCAGGAAAGTTAACTTTTTGACAAGACTGTTACATTTTGTCAACACTGTTACCCAAGCTAATTGGATGAGCGAAGCGAAGACTTCAATTTCACTGACCCTCAAAAAATTTAGCTCCAATGTGTTTTTTTTTTTTTTTCGTATTTTTGTCTGCTTGTTCGCTCTCTACCGGGCAAACGGCATATGTGATCTTAATAAAATTTGGAGGGGACCTTCAAAATCTCTGAAAATAGACCTGCCACGTTTTTGGGAACAATCGAAAAAATATTTCTCATGAATATCGTACTTTTACGATTTTTTTTCTATTTTTGGTGCGATATTTTCGTGACATTTGGGCCGATTCTGAACAAACAAGAGGGGCTTCATTGTTCATATTTTACATGGACATTAAGGTAATGGTGATGTATTGCTTTCTGAAAGAAAAAGTTGAAAAAGTTTGCCAGAATCCATAGAATAAAGGTTTTCTATGAGTTTTTTTAGGTTTATAATAACAATTAACAAGTAACAATATAAACTTGACTACAATCACCTATACATGCCTTCAAAAAGCACTTGCAAAGGAAAAGTGGTCCAACGCAAACTAAAAACTTACAAAAAAGCTCAGCCATCAACGCGGCGGGACTTAAGCGTTTTCCTAGTTAAAAATTAAGCATTGTTTAAGTTTAAAATAACTGAATCACATTTTTAATCATATTTATAATATTAATACTTTATTGCTAACCGTGATCTTGTTTAAATTTGATTAACCATTTGTCCGTTATTAGTTGGTTAAGTACCAGGTTTTGAAATTTGAGTAACATTCATGACATTTTGGTATTAGCCTAAAGTGTTTAAAAAATATATATATATATTTTTATTAAATGTCTTAGGTTTGTATGAGAGTAAAACTTTTGTACACATGAATATAGTTTAAATAAACTAGGAAAACGCTAAAGTCCCGCCGCGTTGATGGATGAGCTTTTTAAAGTTTTTAGTTTGCGTGGGATATCTTTACTTTTGCAATGTGCTTTGTTTTGCTGCCTACGCATTGTAGGTGATTGTTGTCAAGTTTCTATTGTTTCTTGTCAATTGGTATTATTAACCGTAAAAAACTTATATTAAAAGCTTTATTTCTATGGATTCTGGCTAACTTTTTCAACTTTTTCTTTCAAAAGGTACCATATAACCTTAATGTCCATGTATAATATAAACGTTGTAGCCCCACCCGTTTGGTCAAAATTGGCCCAAATGGCACGAAAATATCTCACAAAAAATCAAAAAACTTATATTAAAAGCTTTATTTCTTTAGATTCTGGCTAACTTTTTCAACTTTTTCTTTCAGAAAGCAATACATCACCATTACCTTAATGTCCATGTGAAATATTAACGTTGTAGCCTTACCCGTTTGGTCAGAATCGGCCCAAATGTCACGAAAATATCGCACTAAAAATCGAAAAAAATCGTAAAAGTACGATATTCATGAGAAATATTTCTTAGATTGTACCCAAAAACGTAGCAAGTCTAAGTTCAGAGATTTCGAAGGTCCTGTCAAATTTTCATCAAGATCGGATATGCCGTTTTCCGGTAGATAGTGAACAAACAGACAGAAAAAAAACAAAAAAAAACACACGAGCTAAATTTTTTGGGGGGTCGGTGAAATTGAAGTCTTCGCTTCGCTCATCCAATAACTTCTTGCCTACATCAATTGTGGGGTGGGTATGAACCAGAACTAACTAAGATGCCTTTATTGGTATCATGTAATGTTTTCATCAACTGACATATTCTATCAAATATTTATTTGATTAAACACAAGAATGTCCTTAAAGCGGGCTTATGCTTAAAAACCATATATTAATATGTTTATTTATTATTTATCGGTTAATTATTTTTTTCCTGTTCTTGTGGGAAAAGAAGTTTTAACTATGCAATATTTCGGAAGTTTTCACCTTCCTTCGACTAAAAGCCATTTTACAATAATACAATCAATATACAGAAATCAACAATAGCATCTAAGTGGATGGATATTGGATGGATACCTGAAAACGAGGTGTGAATTAAATTGAATATTTTGAATTCAATGATGACCTCATACAAATTGTAACAATAATATATATAATTAACAAACTTAAAATTTGTAATAAAACTTGATAAATTCTTTATTATGACTAATATTTTTTTCATATGTCTACATGTCTATCCTTTGTTGATACGAAAAAACGAGACAATATAAGATATTGGTCTGGAACGTCAGCCATCTTGTTTCCTCGCGTCCGATACACGGGAGAGTTTCTTCGCAAACTCTCATCGGAGAATTATTTTGCAACAGATCCACGTCTTTCAATGAAGCGCGACACACAAGGAAAGAAATCTCTACCTCTTTATGTCGCGTTACTATAACTATGGATCTAGTGAAGAAGAGTTGAGGAATGTGCGGTCGGCAGTAGCGTAACCAAGGGGAGGGGGGGGGGGGAAGTGTGAAAGCGCACTTTAACGTTTCAATGGAGAATATAGAATAATGTTTTATAACAATATACTAAAGGCAATTTATACCATCTTACCAAAATACGATGTTAGTAGATACAAAGTTTGTTATTGTGATGCTTTAAAACGCACAGATTTTCACCAAAATGACCTTCAAGAAGAAAATTTCCGGAGGGAAAGCCCCCCGGAACCACCACTTGGCCTTCGGTTCATCTATAAAATAATTGGTTAAACCCCCCTTTATGAAATCCTGGGTACGCCACTGGTGGTCGGTTTATGCGCAATGTCCGCTTGTGATTCCAGAACTGAGATGTTTGAAGGAGGCTGCTTAGAAAAGTGAAATATAGGTTGAACCAAAGGAAGTTGTTTTATATGGCTGGAGGGGGGGTGCTGCATGAAAGTTGAAGCAAATCCGCCGGCCGCGCTCCGCGTGGCCGCCATGTTGGGACTGGACGCTTTCAGGTGACAGCATGCGCGAAGCCCGGTTTTGCATGCGTTGCTAGTTAAGATTTCGGGACGGAACTGCGAATATGGTGATTTGTTTCCTGCGTTCGGTTGTTACAATAAGTGGAATAAAAAACCAGAAGGACTTGACTAGAATACACTAATCTAGATGAGAAAGACAAGACTAAATACAACTTATTCTTACTAGAGCTGGCTTGACTAGAATACACTAATCTAGATGAGATTGAGAATAAACAAGACTAGATACAACAAATCCTTAAGACCTGACTTGACTAGAATACATTATAATCTATGAGAATAGACAAGACTATTCTTCCTAGGAAAACGCTAAAGTCCCGCCGCGTTGATGGATGAGCTTTTTTTTCGTTTGCATCCAATCCAGTCTGTAGGGCTTACCAAAACACAGTGCGCTGATGAGTCAGATTTTCGATGTCGACTGCCACTGAAATAAACATGTTTTTAAACTAGGAAAACGCTTAAGTCCCGCCGCGTTGATGGATGAGCTTTTTTGTAAGTTTTTAGTTTGCGTAGGACCACTTTTCCTTTGCAAGTGCTTTTTGAAAACATTGTAGGTGATTGTTGTCAAGTTTCTATTGTTACTTATTAATTGTTATTATATACCTCAAAAAACTCATATTAAAACCTTTATTCTATGGATTCTGGCTAACAACTTTTTCTTTCAGAAAGCAATACATAACCATTTACCTAAAGTCCATGTAAAATATGAACGTTGTAGCCCCACCCGTTTGGTCAGAATCGGACCAAATGTCACGAAAATATCGCACTTAAAATCGAAAAAATCGTAAAAGTACGATATTCATGAGAAATATTTCTTCGATTGTACCCAAAAACGTGGCAAGTCTAAGTTCAGAGATTTCGAAGGTCCCCTCAAATTTTCATCAAGATCGCATATGCCGTTTGCCCGGTAAAGAGCAAACAAACAGACAAAAATACAAAAAAAAAACAAAAAAAAAACACCCGAGCTAAATTTTTTGGGGGGTCTGTGAAATTGAAGTCTTCGCTTCGCTCATCCAATTAAGATTTGTGCCTATGTAGGCCTACATCATTTCATTGATCATTTTGATATTGCATGTGATTATGTTTTCATAAATAATTATTGTTTTACCATTAATAAAAAAGCAACAAGTCCATTAACTGGATTGAATATGAATTGAGAATCTGCATTGTCTATTTGTTGTTATTGCACTTGTATCAATACTAAATATTAATATTATGGCCATTGTTTCAGTGCTAATATTATTAATGTTAGTATGTATCCTTTATTTTAAATTCCTATTCCTGAACAAATCCTTAATTTCCCTATCCAAAGTAGGCCAGCAGTGCTAGAAGCTATTGAAAACACGTAAGCAGAGATCATTGATTAAAGAAGTCTATAGCATTCTTTAATCAATGCAGACAAAGATTAGTCATGCAGAGATGCATGCATAGAAATCCGTCCAGTCCCAATATGGCCGCCGCTCGACCGCGCGCCGCAAAACTGGCTTCAGTCCAGCAGCCAGGTAAACATAGGCCACCGCCCCTCCAGCCATCTAATACAACCTCCTTGGTTGAACCAGATAAGCTGGCGGACGTCAAGGTCAAGCGAGAGCACGGACGCCAACGTTGACAATTTACACACAACTGGCATTAGGTAGGGCCTACCGTATTTGGTCATGTTATCGTGATATGGTTTCACATAAATCAACATTTTATAAGCTGTGAATAAAGTAGTTCGTCCCACAGAGTCAGTATTTTAGCGAAATAATGATTTTATGTAATCACGATTACGAAAGTGTTTTTTTGCCTTGTTGGTCATGGTGTGACCAAAGTTCCAGCTGTTTATAATGCCAACCTCGCCATATGTGATGACAATGTTTAGGAGCATCAAAATGTCTTGATTTCATTCGTACACTTCATAAATACTTTATTTTTAGTATAATATTTGGGCAAGGCTTGGCTTTAAAATAGTCGTGTTTTTCTCCGAAAGCAGTTTTAGAGACCGTTTTATTTAATCTACTTTTTGCCGATCCTGTGGCCATAGTGCGTGGTCGACAGCAAGGTCCTCTAGATCTCCGCCTAGCGGAGGATCGTCTTACTCTCTAGGTTAGGTCGTCGCAGCAGCGAATTAGAAGCCATCTTGGTGATTAATTCTAGAGCGGGAATGTAGTAACTAGTACTATTTTCACGCACTTTGCATGCTAGAGAGTTAATTACCTAAAAAACTGGAGGTTGTCAACGACTTTCAATACCACGTTAGTAATCAGGATGAATGCCTCTATAACGTCATATAGTGGTTATGTTTGGACATGTCGTCGTTTTCCTTTAAAACGAGCTTTTCCCGGGAATGTTGTACTTTTTCACGCACTTTGCATACTAATGAGTTGATTACCTAAAAAACAGGAGGTTGCCAACGAGGTTGAATACCATGTAAGTGATCAGGATGAATGCCACTATAACGTCATATAGTGGTTTTGTTTGGACATCTCGTCGTTTTCCCTTAAAACGAGCATTTCCCGAGCATATAGTACTTTTCACGCACTTTGCATATGAATGAGCTAAATATATATTTAAAAAAAATGGAGGTTGTCAACGAGGTTGAATACCATGATTGTAATAAGGGTGAATGCCACTATAACGTTATATAGTGGCTATGTTTGTACATATCGTCGTTTTCCATTAAAACGAGCATTTCTCGGCGACATAGTAATTTTTCACACGCCACCTTGAAAAATACCGTCATTTACTATAGTGTTTTTATGATTATTTGTGTACACTATTATCATCACATATATTATGTTGCTATGGGCACAAGCAATGTTGGTAATAAACTAGGAAGCTTCGCAAACACTTTTTCAGGTGCGTTGTTGGATGAGCGTAATTGTTTAAGGGGTTATTTCACTGTAAATGTATGAAAAAACAGCAATTTTGCATTATTATTGTTTTAATTGCTTTTAAGCATATTTTTAGTTATTGAATACATAAATTTATTTTGTGCTGATATAATGCTAAAAGCATTAAATGAATTTTTTCTTTAGCGCTGTATGCTATTTTACATGGGAAAATGGCTTACCAGTACTGATATTAGGCCTAATCTAGGGCTGTATAGAGTGTTATTCATAACAATTTTAGTCAATTTTAAAGAAGCCTAGATTAACAGGTTAAAAAGGCCCAGTGAATTCATGTTTAATAAATAAACTGAGCCTTTAGGCTATGTTGTAGTCAAATTTACCAAAAAACAACATAAATAAACATTAAATGCTATTCTCTCAAAACTTTTATTCTAGCACATTTGCTAACATTTTTCCTACTTCTAGCCTACAGTTTTTAAGATAAAAGGATAATTTATTTTTTAATGTGCTCACAAGTCTTATTCTGACAAATTCACCAGACACTTTTTTGATGAGATTTATGTTTTTTTAATTAAAATATGGGAAATATAGATTTGTTACAAAAAAACATACATTTTCCAACAATGCAAAAGGAAAAAATTATATTTATCAAACAAAACGAAAATAATAAAATCCGTCTGGTGAATGTTTTGATGTATTGTTTTTTAATCTAAAATACCTTTCACTTTAAAAAATAAATTAAAATTATAAGAGCCTTGGCATTTTTATCAAAACGCTGTTTAAATCGTAAAATTGCAATTATTATGAGAAATAATTGTTTGATTGCGCTCAAATTTCACAAGAATATATAAATCCATAAAATTAAGGTTCTGTGAAAAAATCATTACAATCGGATAAAGCATGTATAGGTGTTATATGTCGAAGAATGTTTTAAAAATAAAAAAAAACATAAATTTGCGATTTTCATGAGAAATAATTTTTCGATTGCACTAAAATTTCACAAGAATATATTAATTCATTAAATTAAGATTCTGTGAAAAAATCATTACAATCGGATAAAGCATGTAGGTGTTATAAGTCGAAGAATTTTTTAAAAAACAAAAAAAATCGTAAAATTGCGATTTTTATGAGAAAAAAATTTCGATTGCGCTCAAAAACGTGGCAGTTATAAGTTCAGAGATTTCGAAGGCCTCCATAAAATTTCATCGCAATCGGAATATCGGTTTAGCCGGAATCGTGTTAACAGACAGACAAAAATACAGAAAAAAGAAAAAAAAACATTCCGGATTTTTTTCTCCAGTGTAGTGAAATGGAATCTTCGCTTCGCTCGCTTCGCTCGCTACACTCATCCAATTATCAGAAACAGGCTTTTAGAAATAAATTTTTGAAATCGTAAAAAAAATTGCTCATGGATATCCTACACATTACACTATAATAATATAACATAGGGTATTTAAAATTATTTCATTTTATTAATTACATTACAACAAATTATTATTCATTATTATTGGGTTGTCAATTTTATTATCTCGAAATGCACGCGATTCTTTTCTGGCCTCTACATCGTCATTTTGTGGTCAAGTTTTAGGGCGCGCTAAGTAGATGTTCACTTTGATTTTTAAAATTCGCTCTATTTCTCGTGCAAATCACCAATATGGCTGCTATACATTGTGGAACGGGTTGCGACGACCTAACTTCGTGGCCACACGAGCGAGTTAGACGAGCCTCCGCCAGGTGGCGGAGATCTAGAGGACCTTGGTCGACAGTGCTGCGATCCCTCGGCGACCGCCACCTTATCTGGTCCACACTATACCAACTAAACCCAAGGCTAATACACACCATTAAGTTGTACACCAACACAGAGGTAGTGGAAAATAGACTGCAAATGGATGGAGTTCCGTTGACAAAGCGCGCATAAACCTACCACGGATTCCTCAATATTGTATGTCAGCAGATCCATAGTTACTGTAACGCGACTCTAGCATGTATACTAGATCCAACGAAAGAATGCAGATGCTTCGCAGTGGTGGGGGTAGAATGAATGCGCGATAAAAGAAATTTCGACTTTGTGTATGAAAGAGAAATATCTTTTATACACAAGAAAAAATTATCTGTGCTACATATGGTTGCACAATGTCAATTGACTAAAAGATAACATGTGTATTGTGTAGGCCTATAATGCTTAAAACTATTTTTTTTAATTTTAAAATTTCAATTGTTAAGTGAACGATAACATTTTTTTCTTTCGTTCTCAATTTTTTTTTTTTTTAATTTGGTAACAATTAATTAAATTATTATTATTTATTATGTAGTTATGTAATGAATTATTGGATGAGCGAAGCGAAGATTTCAATTTCACCGACCCCCCAAAAAATTTAGCTCGGGTGTTTTTTTGATTGTTTGTTTTTTGTTTTTTCTGTCTGTTTGTTCGCTCTCTAACGGGCAAACGGCAAATGCGATCTTAATGAAAATTGGAGGGACCTTCGATTTCTCTGAACTAGACTTGCCACGTGTTTTGGGTACAATCGAAGAAATATTTCTCATGAGTATCATACTTTTACGATTTTTTTCGATTTTTAGTGCGATATTTTCGTGACATTTGGAGCGATTCTGACCAAACGGGTGGGGCTACAACGTTCATATTTCACATGCACATTAAGGTAACGGTGATGTATTGACGTTTGAAAGAAAAAGTTGAAAAAGTTAACCTGAATCTATAGAAATAAAGGTTTCAATTTTACTTTTTTGAGGTGTTAAATATTAAAACCTTTATTTCTATAGATTTTGGCTAACTTTATCAACTTTTTCTTTCAAAAGTCAAAATATGAACGTCGTAGCCCCACCCGTTTGGTCAGAATCCGCCCAAATAGCACGAAAATATAGATAGATTTTAGACCTTTCTCACAGCCTTGTATGAAAACTTCACAGGAGATTTTATACCTTACTCACAGCCTTGTTAAAAACAAAGATCCAACAGACCCAATGATTGCTTTGTATGGGCCGTGTTAATATGTTGTAAGGTTGTTATTATTTTAAATTAATATTAACATTTTATTATTAAAAAGCTCATCCATCAACGCGACTAAAAAAGCGTTTGCGAAGCTTCCTAGTAATAGACAAATAAAATAAAATAGCTTCTGGGGAAGCTGAAGCTGAATCGGAGGAAGGGACTGATGACAGCATCGACAATAATGATGACGTTGATCATATGCCACTTGGCACTTATATGCTTTTAACAAGAATTTTCTTAAAAAAAAGCTTTTGTCACTACAACATTTAAAAAATAAATATATTTATTATCTAATGAAATTTTATTTATAATTTTTTACACTTGACCGTCAATTGACCAAAATTGAATTTGACCAGTCAACTCCCATCTCACTAGATCCACGCTGAGCTAGCGTAAATAGATTTGACATAGTTATGTTGGGAAAACAATTTCGAGCTATCTACACTTTTTCGTTGGAACCACTTAGCATGTTTTAGCATGTACATGTAGAAATCTCGGGAAATAAATTTTTAGGGAAGAAATTTCCAAGTGTATCGTACTCTTTATTGTGTTCCACCATAAAATTTAAATAAAGGTCATGCAAAACTTAAAAAGCACTTGCGATTCCTGCATAATATGTTGAACGTGAGGGTTCGAAGAACAAGGCAGGAAACATTTCCTCCGATGTAATATCTTAAAGATGACCAAAGCAAATGCCAAATGACATGGAGCAACAAGGAACAGAGTCCTATCTCTACCGGTTAACAGAACATAAATCAATCTCTCGTCTATCTATCCCCATCCAGTAAACCAACTGATGAAACACACATTGTATGAATACTGTCAATGAACACATGAAATGAGAAGTATAAAAAAAAATAGTAATGAATTGTTCTTGTGAAGAATCTTTCTTTCTTAATTTCTTCCGATTCATGATCTAATTTCGGATTTTCATTGAAATTGTCTGGACGCGCACCTCCCCCAAATGAAGAATACTGGGGAAAACCCCAAAATTCGTTTTTTAGACGAGTGAGTGAGCCATGTGTTGAGTGCGCCGGAACATTTGCTTTTAAGTTTGATTATAATATTCGTATAAAAATAGGGTATTTAAGTTTTAGGTCATAGCTTAGGCCATATGCTCCACTGTAGCCTATGATAGGCTAGGGAGGCCAAAGGTAGGGAAGAAAAGAATGTTACCGGGTACTCAACACAGGCTCACTCACTCGTCTAACAACGCTTTGGCGTTTCCCCTAGTTTTATAAACACACAGAAAGCACGCCAATTAATGCGGGCGTAGAATGTGTTTTTGTTTTGCAAAAATAACAAATTAAACACGGCCCATACTATGTTTTTAATTATTCCTGTTTGATCTTTAATTGTTTGTACCAAGGCAAGTGATAAAGATCCACGAATCTCAATGGAGTTTCTACAAACCATGGATGTAACTTTTTTTAAGTCCATGCACAAACCAATCGTATCTTCTGTCGCTAAACGAAAATTTTGGGTATAGCATAAAAAATTACAAAAGACATAAAAATTGTATGGGATTATTCATGTACATCGTACTTTATTTCGCATGCCAACCATCTAGTTAATAATATTAATTACAAATAAAAAAATAATTTCTGTAGTGTTTTAACATTGCAGAATAGTATAAGAAACATAGCCAGTACGAGAACGAGCTAAGATTGAAAGGGTTTACTCAATCTCCGTGCGGAGTTTTGGGGGGAATCTTTGAGCGTGCAAGTTTCGATGCATCTTGGCCAGTGCCGCGCACCTCTTGCCATTCCAAAAATTATAATTCCCTTTTCCCAAAAAACATTGTTGTTAAAATAGAACCTACCATTTAAGCCCATTTATCAATTTATTATTTTCCTACCTAAGGTCTCCCTAGCCTATCATAGACTAAAGTGGTGCATTATTACCTTACAGTTGACGTGCCCTTATACCAACTCAACTCAAAAACCCCATTATCTATACCGATATAATTATCAAACTTAAATGCAAATGTTTGCCGTGTACTCAAAATATGACTCGCTCACTCGTCTAACAAAGACGTGGCGTTTCCCTAGTCGAGTTGGCTAAAGCGCACTTATACCGAAATGTGGGAGACGTGGTTTAATGGTCGGGAAAGATTTTTTTAATTTCTGGATTGTATTTTTATAAGTTTATAACATGTTTTGAAAAGCATATAACGCAGTGTAGTCCATCATCTGTGACAATACTATGGAAAACATAGCCAGTACGATATACGTGAAAATATTGCAAGGTTTACTCAATCTCGAGCGGAATTTGGGGGTACCCTTTACGTCCAACATTCGATTAACCTTGGACACGGCATTTCACAGCCAGGTAAATAAAACAAAATATAAATTTTTTCAAAAAGAAACCATTGTCGTTAAAAAAAATTCCCATACATTTCAACGAATTTTTCAGTTTTTTATTTCTTGCAGGTTTAAATCGTAACAGATTGTGCTCATTTTGTTAGCAGTTCTCAGTTACCTGGTCACTGATGTCTGTTTAAAATTTCAGCTCGGTCTATTTGGCCGTTCGGCCGTATGAGCCTGGACAGACAGACAGACAGACATTTAACATTTAACATTTAACAGAATTAATCACGACCAAGGACCGATCGAGTAGCGTTGTAGACTACGTTCGCTGCGCTCACTCGTCTAATAAATCCTAGACTGGCCACTCCACCATTCACCAAAACATTATATTTTTGTTAGGTACCCGAAAATCAGGGAGACCTGCCTTTTTTTCCTATCGGGTCGGTCCTCAATTATTATTGCCCGAGCAGACCTGAAATTTCGGGAACAAGTACAAACCACTAATGTTCCCGCGTGATATTTTTATAACAGTTCATTGATGTTTAACATACGTTTAGCAATTTCCTCTATTTAATTCGTCTGTAAAAGTAAACCTTAAAAAATTCCAGTATTTTTTTTTTTTTTAATTTAATGTCTTTTTTTGATTTAGAAAACGTAAATTAAAAAATTGTCAAATAAATGACGACAATTTAGCATCAATAAAACATGTCTTTCTAACGAGACATTGCATCTTTAAAACGGCTACATGTTGTCGACGTAGACGAAATGATCACATTTTATCATCCCCACCCCCATCGGTTTGCTGATTCGTTTCCTCCTGTTTCGATACAGTTGATACAGTTGATACACGATCGTCTTCCATGGCTTCTAAGTACGAGACATCGTCACCCTCGCGCTCCTGCTCCAGCGCCTCAGACCATGTGCTGATCGTCTTCAGGGTCGTCCAAGTCATCATTGAGCATGGCAATGCGCGGCTTCGCTACCGGTAGAGACGCGAGTACATTGGTGGGTATATACTCGCACTTTATAGGCCAGACGGTGGCGTCGTACGAGCACAGGGTGGGCAGCACCCGGTAGTTGGCGGCGTACTCGCGGAAGTCGCGGAGGGTGCGCGAGCCGAGCAGGAAGTCCAACAGCGCGCACTCTGGCAACAGCGCGGGGAACCTGTCGGACAGGTGTTCAGTGACATCGTCCAGCGCGGCGGTCGTCGTTTGCTGCAGCAGAATCTTCGTCAGGCGATAGATCTTGCTCAGACAGATCTTTGTATGTTGAGCTGTCTCTTCCAGAGAACATTCTGGGTCTATTTTCTCAAACAATACGGGTGGGTGGCAAATTGAGAACCCCCAGTTGTTGAAATAACGCTGCTTTATATGGTAACTCACAAGTAGAACCTTCATACGAGATAGCTGCTTATCATTCTCGCACACGTCTAGCATGTGACGCATCAATGTGGGTTCGGAGCCCTCGGTAAGGTGGATGAAATGGGCTGGGGGACGCAAGAAGGAAGCCGGTCAGAACTTCGTCGCAATATCCCGCGTTCACGGTGTTGATCTTCTGTGCCATGTATTCTTTTAAGGCACCTCTTGGCTCGGTAAGTTTGTGCTCTCCTATGCAAATGATGCGGTGCAAGTAGTGTTTTCTACTGGCGACCTTCAAGTTTTCTTGGACTGCGTCAAACAAAGTTCGTTTTAAATCGTCCATGACAGTGTGCTGGTAAAAACTCGAAAAATTGCAAAACCTTTGGTGGATGTATAATTGATCAATTAATTCGAAAGTTGGCTTATTTGAATGGAGCAGCATTTGGTTTCCTATGCAGAATTCTCATCACTCATAAAGACCTGAAAAAAAAACAGGTAAATTGAACTACCAAACAAAATTAACATAATCCATCTGATTCCGTTACATTTGGACAAAATGGCCTCTGTACAATGTCGGTACGCGAAGCGCAAGCCGCATACAATCAGCCAATCACAAGCTGCATGTCAAACATCTAACGCTCGGTCGCTCGCATAAGCACAGATCGCCATTCCGTCGGGGAGGGGTGATTATAATGATAAGTACTAATGAATTGGCCAACTTTATACACACCATCAAAAGGCTCGATCATTATTGGGTGAGCGAACAAAGAAAGGCGCTTGGCTGAAATTTAAAAAAATCGTTTACTGGTTTCCAGTGGGGAACTATTCAAATACAAACACCGACATCACTCGATCGTTGGGCACGATCCAGCCACGGGCGACTCCATATCCTAACAATCATATAAATTATTGCGTGCCTCGTTGCTACAGGTCGGCTCCGCAGTCAACCCAAGAACTAACAAAGACAACCCAAGAATAATAATTATTCTCACAACAATTATTGCCCATATCAGAAGAATAAAATGGTTTGTCCGGAGCAAGAAAATTTCAATTTCAATTTCAATTTATTCATTCGACCGATACATGGTAACAGATATAACCCCTCTTGAGAGAGAGGGAATGAATAATCTTATATAATATAATAATCTAATAAATAAGCAACACGTCCATAAATATGATTCACATGATAATGATGGAAAATATAAATACTAATAAGGAAAAGTGGAATTTGAAAATAAGCAAGTTGCTATTAATAATAATAATGAGATTGATATAATATATTATTTTATGAAAGTATAACTGGAGAAGAGAATTGTTCGATGAGGTGATTTACAATTGGTGCAAGATAATGGTACAGATGAAAGTAAGAGACATAATGATATGGAGGCATATAACTAAAAAATCGTAACCATATGTTACAATTTTAGTTGACTTTGAAACAGGACTTAACAGGTGATATATCATTGCTGAATTTAGCTAGAATATATTCTGTTTTTATTTATTATTATTAAATTGTTCATTATTTATAATTCTTTATCATTTACATGGAGAGGTAGTCACTAACCGAGTAGAAGCTGTTTGCTATGAGATATATTTTTAACTTGTGTTTGAAGGAGGGCAGGGTGGGGGAGGTTTTATGTTTTCTGGGAGCTGTTTAAAGGGTGGAGGCAAGGTACTCGGGGCCCAGTGCAAAAAGGCGCAGGTGGTGGGGTGGCCTATGTATGTGAAGGATGGCTCTTGTGTTGTGGCAGTGCACAGACGCATTGAGAGGGAAGAGGTTACTATTTGTGCGAACAAAGAGTGCAGCAGACTGGATGAGTGTGCATGCTAGAGTTAGAATTCCTAATTCCTTAAAGAGCTCCCTACAGGAGTGTTTTCTAGAGACACCCGCAATAATGCGTATCGCTCTCTTTTGGAGGATAAATATTCTATTTGCTTGGGGGGAGGCTCCCCAAAATAGCAGGCCATAGGATAAGTGAGAGTGGATGTGGGCAAAGTAGACTTGCAATAAGATATGGGGGTGAACAATTTGTTTGAGCTTACGGATAGAGTAGCATCCAGATAAAATTTTGTTGGCAACATGGTTAACATGGATAGACCAGTCGAGTTTTTCGGTCAATGCAAGGCCGAGGACTTTTACACTAGAAGCGCGGGGGATTATATCAAACTCTAGATGAACTAGGGGACTAGCCAGTGGGATCTTATTGGGAGTGTGGAAGTATAAGTATACCGTTTTAGAGCGCGAGAAGTAGAGTTCATTGTCGCGGCTGTATGATGACATTTTGGCCACTTGGCTGTTGATTAGGGGGGCAAGTGCCTGAGAGGGATGATGTTTAGGTAGGGTCAGCAGATGGCTGGAGTCATCCGCATATTGTGTGAGAATACCCTCATCCAGAAAGGTGGCCTGATCATTAACATATATGATATAGGCTAGGGGCCCGAGTATGGAACCCTGGGGAACCCCACAGACTATGGACAGAGATTTAGAGCGGGTTTTGGTGACGGATAGACCATTGGCTGTCTCGATTTCGACTACTTGAGAACGGCCGGAGAGCAAGGTAGCCTACGTATGAGTAAGCGAGAGAAGGGGTGATCAATGATGCCATGACATGTTCCGTGCAACAGCGGTATTTGTCTCGGCGATTGAACTCGTTCTTGGGGTAAAATATTGATTTCTCTAGGACTGCGCTAGTGTGGCCTAGCCTTCATTGTGACCATAGATACTACTAATTGACTAAGCCACTCTCGGGACGAAATCAATAATAAAAGAAATGCTTTCAAAGACGACATGTTAAACATGCGTCAAGAGACCAAAAACGGCGAAGAACACTATTCGGTTAAGTCCTCGGATTGAACATGAATAATACTTTTATACAATGCACAAGTTAATAGGTAGAATTGAAAATTATTTTAATAATATTTATTTATTTATTTTTATTTATTGTTTTAACACATTGATGTGTTAGGTTGCTAAAAGAGGGCATAGCCCCATTCACAATTTAGTGTCTAGCAACCTACTCAATACTTATACTAATACATTGCAATTGAATAAATTAAAAATACATTATACAATAATAGAAAACAATGTGTGTGAAGACATGTAAAAAGTGAACTAATGAACTTATTAGGAGGTTATGTCTGAAATGTAACACATACTTTAAACATAGATAACTTCAACGATAAACCCACGCGCAAGACAGCTCACAGTACTCATACAATCTTAATAAAAGTACAATACGCTCGAATTGTTAACTTACCAATCCACTTCAAAGGGCACAACTTTGTATAGCAAAATACAAATTTTCAAGGATTTGAGATTCTTGTTTACATTTCCCACAGCCTTTCATTGATTGGATTGTTCGTAGCTGTGAACATATTAACCTTCTTCTTTATAGGAGAAACCCAGTTGCATCGGCCAGGTTAGTAACTTATGGCGCTTTCCACTGGGCAGCACTGAGTGCGCCGTCAGTGCGCACTGACACGTCACAGTCACGTGATGCACGGCACCAGTGTGCACTGAGTGCGCCGTCAGTGCGCACTGACACGTCACAGTCACGTGATGCACGGCACCAGTGTGCACTGAGTGCGCCGTCAGTGCGCACTGACATGTCACAGTCACGTGATGCACGGCACCAGTGTGCACTGAGTGCGCCGTCAGTGCGCACTGACATGTCACAGTCACGTGATGCACGGCACCAGTGTGCACTGAGTGCGCGCATGTGCGCACTGACACGTCACAGTCACGTGATGCACGGCCACCAGTGTGCACTGACGTGCGCCGTCAGTCAGTGGCGGAACTAGGCGCCCGCTGGGCCAAAACTGCGGGTGGGCCTTAAAAAAACTTAATTAAAAAAACTCAGAATCTCACACTCTTTGGAAATGTTGTATTGTTTTTGCTAAAATGACCGTTTTGTGAATCTAGCGGTTTGAAGGTGAAATCTAGAGGATATTTAGGAACTTTTAGCGTCCATAACACAACACACAAAAACTACATTATTTGGTATTGCATTCAGCCCACAACCTTTTTTCTAAAACTCACCAAACGCACTCTAAAAACCTGATTTTCTTAATTTTCGCCTGAGGCGCTATTGTTAGGGCGCTTTTATCGCCACTGCATTTAATCCTTTATCGATTACCTTTCACAATCGTAACTTTCAACAATCAAACTCAAATGTTTACACACGCTCTTATCATCAATCTCCTCCATTATCCGCTCATTATCGTCTAATTTCTCATTGTCTTCCTCGGGCCACTACTACCTGACTCTCGCAATTAACCCCTTTACTCTCCCTCTCTACACTGTTAGAGCTCATTACTTCAAGCTTCTCATTCTTATCATCTTTATACTCAATCACCACCCCTTCATTCTTATCAACACATGTATCTCATTTTCTCTCATCGGTTCGTCTTCTACCTTTCTTACTTCCTTTACAACTGTACGCTCATTTTTATCAATAGCCTGGTTCTCACTCATGCTATCCATTTTCGCCGGATGCTTATCCATCTTTTTATTCAAATTATCATAATAAGCCATATTCTCGGCATGATTGAGCGAGCGTAGCGAGCGTCTCCACTTGACTCTTATGGCTCGAATGTCTGTTTTTGTTTTTGTTTTTTTTTTTTTTTTCTGTTACTGCTTCGGTACAGGTCGCACCATTTCTCTGATCGACCTGAAATTTCGCACACATGTACATATTCGGCACCAAATCGACATGTAGATCGCAGCACTGGGGGCGCGCTATGTCACAACATGGCTGGCGTAATTGTGATTCCGGGCTGGAGCGTATATGGCGCTAACGTGTGTTAGTTGCGCCGGTTATGACAATTCGGGGATTATTTCGATCTGTTCACTCACATTTACCTTCCCGCACACACATTAAATAAGATGTATATTTTCATCTACGACTTGCATTTTGTATGCTCTTATACAACCACAAGTAGGCGTAATTGCGAAGGTAGGCCAACTATAGCCAAAATTGAACCTTCCTATTCCTATATTTCTGAATGGGATAGGGATGAAATGTAAAATATTATATAATAATATCATCATAATAGTTGGGTATATTATTATGTTTGAGCATAAGATATCCAGAAAATAATACATCAGCAGATTATTATTTATTATTTAATTACTACTATAAGTAAAGTTGCCCGCCGAAATTGGTATTGGTCCAAGGAATTATTACCAAATTTGAATTTATAGTGTTAAGTTTTTTTAAGTGAAACGAGTCTGTTTGTTGTATCAACAAATATTTTGCAACAAATTGATATAACACTGAACAGCTGAAGTGCAAGGTGCAATATTTAACGTTTTCCCGCGATAATGTAATAACAATAAATAGTACAACTTGTATTATTTTCATCATATTCCCTGAAAATGTCAATAAATTAGGCCTATATCTATGCAAAAATCCGGATTTTGTCAATTTGTAATCATCGACAAAGTGTGCTTTATTCAGAACATGACGAAACTTCTAAAAATACTTGGCTGCAGAAATTGGAATTTATTATGAAAAATGTTCATTGAAAACGATTTTTCCGAATTTATTACTATACATAGGCCTACCTTTTTTGTTGTTGATAAAAACGCACTACAGTGTAGTAATTTTGAGGTAGCCCATCACATACGAAACAAATTGAATGTAGGCCTATGTGCTATGTAGGTAGGCCTGTATGTGTAACAATTGGGAACGGTGTGATAGCCTATTGGCATAAGCATGAGTTAAATTGTTGTCTGAAATTCTAAGACGCGATTTAATATGAGTGTCGGTGACGGGCAAAATCAATAAGTATAATTACAAAAAAATGAACATAAATAAATAATAAATCTATCAAACACAACGGGAAAACTCAGTGGGTGACACCACTGTCTTCTGACAATATGTTTTCGGACTTCATCCCTGGACTTAAATGTAAGAATAATGTTTTTATTAAGAGTAGGCCCAACCAAAATTTAAATTGAGATCACGATTATTTAAAAGTTGTTATTTAAGTGTAAAGAGTTGTATTTTAAAAGAGAAATGTAGGCCAATGCTTAACCATTCAAGACATAACCCTTGCGTCAGGTGTCCACTTTATGGTGCACTTTCAGCCTACAGGCCCCATTCTTTCATTTAAAATTTGTTTTCTTGTGATAACCATAGCACAAATATTTCTTTATTTTATTTCTAACGTTCAACATCCGTAAACAAAACGTGTCACGCCGAAAACTCAACTTTTTAGTTACATCTACACGTTCTTCCACGTTATTTGCCGCTGTGTCTATCTGAGGTATCACTACTGCTAGGGTTCTGCGTTCCGCCAACAGGGCCGCGCTAGTGTGCTTTTTGGTGCCGAATAGGCGCTCCACGCTAAGAAAGCAGATGCGCGCGCTTGCGACGGGCCAATCAGCGATCGTTATTTTAAATTGGAGCCTGCTGAATGGCTACAATTCACCCGTTAAAAGCGCGCGCAACTCCTTTCTTAGCGTGGAGCGCCTACCACATGTGCGGGTTGCTGTATATAATCCAGTCCCTGACCATAAGACCCGTAGGAATTTCGACCTCGATGGAATTTTTCTTCTGATCCTATTAGGGTATACCTTAGGGAAAAAAAAAATCTTGGGTAGACATCTGGCATTACGGGCCTAAGTTTTTTACGACGCCATTTTGTTTTGGGCATATACATATAGTACACGCTCTGGGTTTTTTCATACATTTTCTATACTTTTGATCATAGATGTAATAAATCTGACGTTATATTTGGATTCTTCATAAAATTTCAAATAAAATAAAACTAATTTGGTCTTCCTGGGTACATTGTGGGATTATTTTTAGGGAATAACATATTATTAGTTCTGCATATAGTGCACTAATACAAAACATACAATCCCTGACCATAAGACCCGTAGGAATTTCGACCTCGAGGGAAATTTTTTCTTCTGATCCTGTTAGGGTATACCTTAGTGATAAAAAAAAACTTGGGTAGACATCTGGCATTCCGGAACAAAGATTTTTACGACGCCATCTTGTTTTGGACTTATGTATAAAGTGCACGCTCTAGGTTTTCATACATTTTCTAGACTTTTGAATACAGCGAGAATAAATCTGACATGTGATTTGGATTCTCCGTTACATTTCCAATTAAATAATACTAATTTGGTCTTCCTGGGTACATTTTGCGGCTATTTATTGGAAAATAAAAAATAAAATTCATCACAAAAATGGTATATTATTTTTTTTTATTTTTTTTTTACTCGTCATGGAATGCAAGTGGAATGAATAGACTGCAACTAATTTTACAATTAATAATACACAAATATAAAAAAAAAAACTTGGGTAGACATCTGGCATTCCGGAACAAAGCTTTTTACGACGCCATCTTGTTTTGGGCTTATGTATATAGTGCACGCTCTAGGTTTTCATACATTTTCTATACTTTTGAATACAGCTATAATAAATCTGACATGTGATTTGGATTCTCCGTGACATTTCCAATTAAATAATACTAATTTGGTCTTCCTGGGTACATTTTGCGGCTATTTATTGGAAAATAAAAAATAAAATTCATCACAAAAATTATTATTTTTTATTTAATTTTTTTACTCGTCATGGAATGCAAGTGGAAATAATGGCGTTTTCCATTGGCATACACTCGGCGAGTGCAGAGATGTCAGTGTTGTCGACTTCCACTTGAATAACATTGCTAAACTGAACAAATGTAGAGACAAGTGACGATTCTGTGCAGACTAGGGCGCACTAGTGCGACCTTAAGAGGGATTAAGAGGGTGGATTTGGGGTTTGATTCTATTGTTGTAAAAAAAGAAGAATCGTTGCATGTCCAAAATATAGTATCCTAGCAGCAAACAGCATTGTATTTGTTAAAGAAACAACAAAGAGTAATTAATAATAATTGAATCATATTGCTGAAGATGAAAGTGATAGAAATAAATGTGTTATATTATTATAATGTGGTAAGTTTTTTAAGTTTTTTTTTTTACTCTTTTGAGGGCGAATGATTCGGACAATGACAGATAAAAAGGTAATTGTGGGGGGGTGGGGGGCTGAAATTATGTCGAGGTGTACCTAGCACTAAAGGCAGTGACTGTAGATATATCTAATGCATCATATGCCAAATATATCAACCAGGACAGAATTCAACTACTTCCTCGGAAGGAAGACACAACATCTCATCAGCCGCAGAAATAAGAAAAGACAATATTTTAAAATGTTGCGTCTTTCTTCCAGGGGAGAAGTTAAAGGGGTATTTAACCGCTAAACTCAAAAATATATTTCATTCGGCTAACTACTAATGAATTTAGCAATTAACAGAAAAATTATTTAAATATTGGCCATTATTGACGTACTCTACAGCCTTTTCTGTAAATTCTCTCTATTTTGTTTTGTAATTTGGGCAAGTAGTTCGGTCAAAATATGCTGATTACCAAAGTGGGGTGTGATTTTGGAATGCATATTTTTGCGTGTTTGAGGGTATATTGGGCACAGTTCAAAACACGATGTTATAAAGGGGCATTTTAGATTGGAACTACGCTCTACTATCTATGTGGAGCGAAAAAGAAGCCGGTTAAAGCCGATTTAAGAAATTTCCCAAAACACCAATTTTCGCCAATTTCTGGATCAAAAAAATTAAAAAATTCGTGTTAAATCACAGTTACAAGATATATTTTTTTAAACGGTGATTTAAGTGTAGTATCAAAAAAAGCAAGGTATGCCCCAATATATCCTTTAACATCCGGACTATTTAGATATATCTACAGTCACTGCCTTTAGTGCTACACCTCGACATAATTTCAGCCCCCCCCCCCCCCCCACACAATTACCTTTTTATCTGTCATTGTCCGAATCATTCGCCCTCAAAAGAGTAAAAAAAAAAACTTAAAAACTTACCACATTATATATCACATTTACTTCTATCACTTTCATCTTCACAAATAATTCAATTATTATTAATTACACTTTGTTGTTTCTTTAACAAATACAATTTCTGTTTGCTGCTAGGATACTATATTTGGACATGCAACGATTCTTCTTTTGTTACAACAATAGAATCAACCCAAATCCACCCTCTTAATCCCTCTTAAGGTCGCACTAGTGCGCCCTAGTCTGCACAGAATCGTCACTTGTCTCTACATTTGTTCAGTTTAGCAATGTTATTCAAGTGGAAGTCGACAACACTGACATCTCTGCACTCGCCGAGTGCATGCCAATGGAAAACGCCATTATTTCCACTTGCATTCCATGACGAGTAAAAAAATTAAATAAAAAATAATAATTTTTGTGATGAATTTTATTTTTTATTTTCCAATAAATAGCCGCAAAATGTACCCAGGAAGACCAAATTAGTATTATTTAATTGGAAATGTCACGGAGAATCCAAATCACATGTCAGATTTATTATAGCTGTATTCAAAAGTATAGAAAATGTATGAAAACCTAGAGCGTGC
This sequence comes from Sweltsa coloradensis, assembly GCA_024449915.1. Classification (NCBI taxonomy): domain Eukaryota; kingdom Metazoa; phylum Arthropoda; class Insecta; order Plecoptera; family Chloroperlidae; genus Sweltsa; species Sweltsa coloradensis. The sequence goes on from JAMZAV010002501.1 coordinate 70,146, forward strand.
ACTATATACATAAGCCCAAAACAAGATGGCGTCGTAAAAAGCTTTGTTCCGGAATGCCAGATGTCTACCCAATTTTTTTTTATATTGTGTATTATTAATTGTAAAATAAGTTGCAATCTAATCATTCCACTTGCACTCCATGACGAGTAAAAAAATAAATAAAAAATAATATACAATTTTTGTGATGAATTTTATTTTTTATTTTCCCAATAAATAGCCGCAAAATGTACCCAGGAAGACCAAATTAGTATTATATAATTGGAAATGTAACGGAGAATCTAAATCACATGTCAGATTTATTATAGCTGTATTCAAAAGTATAGAAAATGTATGAAAACCTAGAGCGTGCACTTTATACATAAGTCCAAAAAAAAGATGGCGTCGTAAAAAACTTTGTTCCGGAATGCCAGATGTCTACCCAAGTTTTTTTTATCACTAAGGTATACCCTAACAGGATCAGAAGAAAAATTCCATCAAGGTCGAAATTCCTACGGGTCTTATGGTCAGGGGTTGTATGTGTGTATTAGTGCCACCTATATGCAGAACTAATAATATGTTTATTCCCTAAAATAATCCCACAATGTACCAGGAAGACCAAATTAGTTTTATTTTATTTGAAATTTTATGAAGAATCCATATATAACGTCAGATTTTTTTACATCTATAATCAAAGTATAGAAAATGTATGAAAACCTAGAGCATGTACTATAGTATATGCCCAAAACAAGATGGCGTCGTAAAAAACTTAGGCCCGTAATGCCAGATGTCTACCCAAAAATTTTTTTTATCCCTAAGGTAAAACCCTAATAGGATCAGAAGAAAAATTCCATCGAGGTCGAAATTCCTACGGGTCTTATGGCCAGGACTGGATTAATAGGTTTTGAACAAAATCCGATCGTTGGTTATAAAAAAAAAATAAAATAAAAAATAAAAAAATAAAATGTTCCAATCGTTATGAAATTTTGCAGGGTCAATAAGTACAACATTCTCTCCTATTTTATTAATTTTCAGCAAAAATCGTCAAGACCTTAAAAGACTTACTGGAAATTTCATATTTCAAAAAAATGATGTTGGTCCGATCATGATGAAATTTGTCAAGGAGGCAGTGAGAAACAAGATACACTTTAGAAGGCATTTTCTATAAAAGGCCTAATTCGATAACATTGCTGTCCCGTGGCGACATTAAATTCAGCGATCAACATAAACATTGAAAGTTTTGGGTTTTTTAAAGAGTTGTTAACTGATAAAATGGACATTAAGGGAATGTCGTACTCGGGTTGTGTTACACGTACCGGTGCTCGCTCAACAACGCGACTGGAGTTTAGCGTTTTCTTAGTAAGCATCATTTTGGCCATATTCTTGGCCTGACTAACTTGAACAATATCTGCAATATATCTATTGGCAGGTTACCCGACCCCGCTGGCAACTCTTGCCTCACTGAATCGTTTTCCATCTCCAAACTGCTTTGTTTTAAATAGAAATCAACAAAGCCTGCATCAAATCTGAACCCTTCCTAACTTACTATTAACCCTATTATGTTTCCTCACTCTCCCTGGAACGTGGTATATAATCAAGCCTCCACGTTGGGCAACAAATTAATGTACCGCCACAATTAATCTCAACTTGATTAATTGACTAGATATTAGACCTTGAAAAACACTACCAAACCATACCATTTACAGTGTGTACCGGCTTTCGCAGTCTCCCCAGTGGACCTTACAGCTGTTCACCATTCAAAACTCGTTTGTTTACTTAAAAATTAGGTTTTGGTAAAAGTAACAGGAATAAACAAAGGGAACTAGTTACATTAGGCTGCGTTCCAATGCTTCTTTGCCCTGCTAGCCACTACCGTCTAGCCACTAGCCTGCTAACTGCTACCTACTTACACCTTTGGGCATACACTTTTGAAGTCTACCTACTATGGCTACTCACAGCTTCCTAAACAGATAGAAAAGTCATCAACAACCCTAACCAAGGATACTATTATACACTTAACGATAAACATAAACAATAAACAAACCCTAACCTCACTTTTCACATGAAACCATTGAAAAGAATGCTTGACTGGATGTAAGTATTTGTATTTGCTGTTATAATCAATTTTATTATCGTAATATCATAAATTCATAACACTAACTCCATAAGTAGTTTCTGTTGTAGGTTGTGGCTGCGAAATTACTGGTCGCCATTTTGCTAGCAGGCTAGTAGGCTTCGTAGTGTATACTTTCGCTTGCTGTCTGCTGCTTTGGCCCGCCTGCTATAGACTTCACTTCCCGGTAAATGAGTCCACTACGCTAGTTCACTAGCGTGAAAATGAAGCTTTGGAACGCAGCCTCACAATAGTAGCCGTAGTGGTTAAAATCTGCGTTCTCTATTGAAACATTTTGATTTGGGAATCCAAACCTAGAACGAGCTCGTTGTACGGTTTAGAGAAATTAATAATAAGTCATCTTAATATTTCTTTAATCATATTCAAAGTATAATATTTTCATTAACGGATGTTTTTGCCACATTTAAATGTGTTATCCTTGTACCAAACAAAGTGCCCCCTTGGGACACACTATTGACGTTGGGCAATTAGCACGAGGATAAATGAATGAAGGATGCAGGGACGATTTTCCTATTTTCCGCCCTTTGGGGATAAACTAATACAACGGGAACTATGAGAGAATCTACACATTATACTATTTTAGGCCGGAACAATGCAAATTTTTTCTAGATTTCCCTAAAGGAAGTAACTTGTAATGCCCACAATAATTACAGCTGTAGTACAATCAGTTTGCCCGAACAAAATCTTCGTAGTTTTCAACACCAAAAAAAACATAATACAAAAATAAAACACAATCAAAAAGTATCATTTAAATTGACATAGTTAAAATCAAAATTCGTCGCTTTTGTGCATGCGTGCATTATGACACCGTAAATTAGATTTGTGTGTGGCACGATAGGACACTTTGTACACGGGGAAATGCGGCTCTTTCCCGCACTCGTATTTGAGTGGGTTTCACAAGGATGACATAGTTCTAAACGTTTTGCCACAAGCTTGACACTGAGGGTTTTGGTTTGTCACACATCGTACTTAATGTGACGGGATAGAGCTTAATGTCTTGCTACACTTCAGACACTTGTGCGGCTCCTTTCGTCCACAATCGTGTGTAACGTGTCTAGCAAGAGTTCGTTTTATCGAGAATGACTTGCCACACTTCGAACACTTGTGTGGCTCCTTGCGACCACAGTCGTGTGTAACGGCCTAGTCAGATTTTTGTTTCAAACGAGAATGTCTTGCTAAAAAGTTCAGACACTTGTGACGCTCTTTGCGTCCACAGTCGTGCTTTTGGTGGAACGTGAGATTCTCTTTTCCTCTTGAATGAACGGGACAGTCTTGACACTGATGTCTTTCACAGCCTGGTTGCTGTCAGGAACAGGGCGCCATTCCTGCACGGCATCTGCAAAATTATAATTGTATTTAAATGAGAGGTAATATTAAAAAGTAACTTTGAGCTACATTTACTTCACTATAGAATTACGAAAACAATACTATGTCCAAACATAAAAAATCGTCACATAAACCAGTATCAAGCATGATCCCCACACCACACCCACACCAAAACCATATAATATAATTTTTCTACCACGACATCCATTCAGTTCTATAATGTAACTATAAATTTAGAAGTTAAAAAGTTACCGTCTCGGTGGTCTATTGGACTAAGGCGTCTGCCCGGAATGTGGGAGACTCGGTTTCGAAACCCCGATCGGATGGATTTTTTAAATTTTTGAATTGTATTAAATATAGACAATATCATTCTGGTTAAATACTTACTAACCTCAAGTTAAACAAAAGCACAAAAACATAGAATTCAATGGAGCAAAATCAAGTCAATATCGCTTGTGGTGTTGTAAGTATTAACAGAACAACAAACAAGTAGAAAGTTTTTAGAACGTAGTGATTTCCTATTATGGCATGCTGCTATCGCGGTGTCGAATGTTTTCCAACATCTTAATCTTATTAACAACCATTTACCATTCATATTTTTTTCATCCTTGCATCCTGTCCTTGATGTATCCTTTTCATACTTCTATCATAAAGTCTCGCGACAGAGTGAAGAAAACATTGAACTTATTTAAACATACGACTGCGGGATCGAAAAGACATCGCCCCCCCCCCCACCAATTAAACAATGTAATTGCTATAGAGGTCACAGAGGATGAGAAAAAAGGACTTTAATGATTAAAAAATGGGTTGACTAGAAAAATTATTAGACAAGGCCATCAATTAAAAAATTAAACCAACCATTATAATATGAAATTTGTGCTTATAAAGCAAGTGGGTTGAGATGTATTCCACCAGGAGGTACGAAAGCGATTAGAATAAGCACATTTTGTTGAAAATTGATTGTCGTCGGCAATAGCACGAAGAGAAGAGAATAGGGTGATTTAAGACGATTTACCAAGTAAAAAAAATTGGGGGAGCCAAAACAACGGAAAAATATCTACCAATTTACACTATTTTAGTCAAAAAAATAATGTATACACATTTACTCAAAAGATTTATTTACAATGTAATTACTAGCATTTTAAACGAATTTTAAGAATAACAATTTTGGACACCCTGTTAAAGAAAAATGCATTGTTTAAAATTTAAAGAATAAAAAATAAATTAATACTTAAATGTTTAAATACCACACTTTACTTCTAAGAGGCCAAACCTCTAGTCTATTTGAAATAATGTCTACTCCTAACTTTGCACCATGGTCACCCTGAACGTGAACATTTTTCGATTTGGACCACCTGAAAAATTACTCAAGGGATTTCTGAGTAAGTGATCCAAAATTCACGCTTATATCACCAAACCCCGAATGGTTTGTCTAAGCAACCAGGCTATAGAGAGCAAAGAAACAGGAACAAAAAAACACTATGAGAGGTGTAGTAAAAAACGCACACGAGAGCAGTGAAATGCTATACAAGCGTACCTGGTGCAGAGCCTTCTCGGGTAAATACTACGGTATCCCGGGAACAAATGTCGTCATCCTCTTCGTCCAGATGTGACGGTCTTGTCTCAGCTGTGAACAGGGATGATACACTCAGAAGACAACTGTGACTTAAAGGGGCTAAAAACCCCAAAAATTATTTTTTACCACGTGATCTATAGCACAATATACACTTAAATGACCGTTTTAAAAAATTGTATCTTGTAACTGTGATTTAACACGAATTTTAAATTTTTTTGATCCAGAAATTGGCGAAAATTGGTGTTTGGAAAATTTCCTAAATCGGTTTTAACCTGCTTCTTTTTTGGTCCACATAGACTACTAGAGCATAGTACCAATCTAAAGTGCCCTTTATAACATTGTGTCTTGAAACTGTGCCCAAATATACCCTCAAACACGCAAAAATATGCATTCCAAAATCACACCCCATCTTAGTAATCAGCATATTTTGACCGAACTACTTGGCCAAATTACAAAACAAAATATAGAGAATTTACAGAAAAGGCTGTCGAGTACGTCAATAATGGCCAATATTTTTTTGGATCAAAATCCTCCAAGGTCACGGGGCATAAAGATCGTCCCCATGTTATTTCTATGGGAGATTTTTGCCGATGGGACCTAGCTCGAAAAATGTCATGTTTGACAATTTTTTGGGATGTCATGGTGGCCCCAATAATTTTTCTGTTAATTGCTAAATTCATTACTAGTTAGCCTGAATGAAATATATTTTTTGAGTTTAGCGGTTAAATACCCCTTTAACATCTATTCTATACAGTATATTAAAACAAAACCATGAGAGGTGTAATCAAAAACGCAGACGAGAGCAATGGAATGCTATACAAGCGTACCTGGTGCAGAGCCTTCTCGGGTAAATATTACGGTATCCCGGGAACAAATGTCGTCGTCCTCTTCGTCCAGATGTGACGGTCTTGTCTCAGCTGTGAACAGGGATGATACACTCAGAAGACAACTGTGACTTAACATCTATTCTATACAGTATATTAAAACAAAACCATGAGAGGTGTAATCAAAAACGCACACGAGGGCAGTGAAATGCTATACAAGCGTACCTGGTGCAGAGCCGAGCCTTCTCGGGTAAATATCACGGTATCCCGGGAACAAATGTCGTCGTCCTCTCCGTCCAGATGTGACGGTCTTGTCTCAGCTGTGAACAGTGATGATACACTCAGAAACCAACTGTGGCTGAACATCTATTTAATATATTCAACTTCAAGACAAACAATTAGACTCAATTTCTTTAATATGAACGGTAGAGAAACATGCAGACATGAACCAACACCAATCCCAAAATTAATTAGAGGAAGCACCAGAAACTAAATAGCTGAGAAGCACATGTTATAACCTGTGGTAGAAGAGAATAAATCAGTATAAGATTGCACTATCATGTAACTCAAGCAACAATCAATTTTTTAGTTAAGTTAATAAATAACATAATTATTGCGTTATAAGAGGAAACAGGGAAAGGAATAAATAAACAAATTGCGTTAATTTTTATTCAAGCAACAATTAAATTAGTCATGGTCATAAAGTTATATGTAATATGTATGCTTAATATGTATATGCATGTCCTTATCAAATCATTAAACTGTATTTGCGCAATATGTATATGCATGTCATTATCAAATCATTGGACTGCATTTGCGTAATATGTGTATGCATATTGTTAGCAAATCATTGGACTATATTTGAGTAATATATGCTATGCAGTTAATATTAGGACTGTTTTGCGGAATATATAAGTGCAAATCATTAGCAAATAATTGAAATGTATTTGCGTTATAATATACATGCATATCATAGCACTGTAAATTTGCGTTGTATGTATGTATATGCAAAACTTTTGCAATTATTGGACAGTATTTGCGTAATATATATGTGCATGTCATTAGCAAATCATTGGACTGTATTTAAGTTACATGTATATGCATATCGTTAGCAAATCATTGAACTGTATTTGCGTAATATGTATATGCATTATGTAAGTAAATATAGGACTGATTTGCAAAAATATGCATATTTTAGCAAATCATTGGAATGTATTTTCGTCATATTATGCATTTCATTAGACTGTATTTGCGTTATATGTATGTATGTATGTTATTAGCAAATCATTATACTGTATGTCTTTAATATATATATATATGCATAACATTAACAAATCATTTGACTGTATTTGCGTATATGTATATTAATGTCATTTGCAAAGCATTGTACTCTATTGACGTAATATGTATATGCATATCATTAGCAAATCATAAGACTGTATTGACGTAATATGTATATGCAAAACATTAGCAAATCATTGGAGTGTATTTGCGTAATATGTATATGCATAAGTAGTATGTAGGTCACCCGGCACTCATTTGCATAATCACCCCTCCCCTCATTAGCATAAATTAGCATAAATTAGCATAATGACGTCATCGAATGTTCTGGAAGCCACGCCCCCCTTTTGCATAAGCATAATTAATTACCTCATTTGCATAAATTTGCATAATGTCATCATTGAAAGTTCTAGAAAATCCTAGACCCTCATTTGCATAATTGCAAATTTACCTAATTAATAACTTAATTAATTAATTATCTAATTTACATAATTAATTTTAGTCTAATTATCCCCACGCCCCAATCGTAGTCAAATCCTAGGTTTTTACCCGAGCCCTCGGAGATGTTCCCCGACGGTGGTACCCAGGGACTGAGGCCCCTGGTCGTGCCCCCCCAAAGGTAGGGATTTACTATTAGCCCCCCCCTCTAGTGACCAGTTGGTCTAATAATTATTTTTTTTTGCGCACTAGCGCTCCCAAGTGGTGTTTGGTAACTATATGATTTTATGGATTTTTTTAAGCTTAGCTTTTTGGGCCTTGGGGCCAACCTGAAAAGGGGCAAATACTTTCTTTGATTTTATTGTTTTTTTATTAAGGTTTTTTGATTTATGATTTATGTTTTCATTGATTTAATAATAATAATTTTAACCCCGCTGCCTTTCAGCCTCTTGTAAACTAGGTGTAGTGGTTGGGAAACTTTCTAGTATGTGTGCTTATGTCCCCTTTAAAGAAGCCCTGGTGTGCCTGTATGTGCATGTTTTTTGTCTTTGTGTGTATACTGTTTTTAATGTAACTGTTAGGGAAATTTTATAAGTTTAAGCAGTTGCGTTGGGGGTTTGATATTTAGTGATTTTGTATTGGTTGGGTTTACTTTGTTTAAGTTTTAAATGTGGCGGTGTGTTTCAATTTTAGATTTATATTTATTCGTTTTTTTTTTTGTGGTTTGTCAATGAGTGTTTTTTTTTTTTGGTTGGGGTGGTGACTGTAAGTTGTTTGAGGTGCGTGCGTGAGAGAGGGGGAATATGTGATGGGGAGGCTTGATTTTCATTTAATGGAGGCTGTGTAAGGGTGAGTGTCTGGGTAAGGGAGTTGGGTAATTTATTGTGAGAAAATTGTCCGCGTGTACCAATTTAAAGTGTGCGTGTGAGCGTTTTGAGAGGGTGGAATGTGATATGGTATATAACCTAGTGAACTGAGTGTTGGTATGTTTGGAGGATGGTGTGTAATTTTGTATGCATTTTTTGGTGTGAGAATGGGAAATAACCCCTAAAGTATGAAAGTGTGAAAGTGGGGGGGGCCCGCATGCGATGCGTATGTAAAATTGGGTTTAATAAGGGTGTGAAAGGTATGCATGTTTTGGGGGTGTTTTTATGTACATACATGTTTTTTTATATGCTGTGTTTGGGGTTAATAATTTTTTTAGGAGGTGTGCATCTGTAGCCTTTTTGAAAATGTGTGCGTGAGAGGCTTTGGCTAATCGTCAGAAAAAGTATGTGTTTGCATGGGGTTTAAGGGTAATTGTGTAATTTGGGGTGGTGTGTGTGTGTTTTTGCAATTTTTTGGGTAAGAAAAAGCAGATGGTATGTTTGTGTGTTGGCGGAAGGGGTTTTTAAAAGTGTGTATTTTTTAAGGGGGAGCGTCTGTGTACATGAGGGGAGGGGGAATGTAGTGTGCTTAGGGTTATGTGTACGTCTGGTGAAATGCGTGTGCATTTTTGAAAAAAGGTGTAAATTTGGACTAATTTTTTTGCATGTAAAAGTTTTTTTGAAGAAAAGTGTATTTTTGTAGTGTGAAATATTATGCGGGGTAATTTTCTTTTTTGCTTTTTTAAAATGTAAAAGAGTAATGGCTAGTCTGTACGTATTTTACGGCGTGAAAGTGTATAATTTTGTTTTGTTTGAGGAGGGTTGGCGTTTTGAGAAAGTTATCAGGTGGTGGGTATGTGAATGTGAATTGTTAGGGTTTGCATGTGTTGGTGGATGTCTGTGAGAGGTCGAGTGTATACATTTGTGAGGGGTTTTGGGTAGTCTGTGGGTTTTTTGGTGTGTGCTAGGTTGGTAGTGTGAATTTTTAAAAGTAAGGTTGTTAAAATGTTTTTTTATGTGCTGGTTTTGCTAATTTTTGGCCCCTGGTGTGTGTACTTTGTGAAAGTAATCAAAGTTGTGATAGAGTGTTGCGTAGATTTTTTATTTTTTTGTATGTTTTGTGTGTGATAGTGACATATAAATGTTGTGTGGGTGCAGGAGGGTTTGTGTGAGAAGAAAGACTATATCTATGGGGGTTGAGTGTAAAAGTGTAAGTGGGCATGTTTTGAGTGAGTCTGTGAGAAGTGCGTGTGTATACATTTGAAAAAATTTTTATTTTTTAAATTTTTATTTTAGTATTGTGTGCGTTTTATGTACAATGAATTTTTGGTTTAAAATGGATATGCTTTGTGGTGAGCGGGGTTTTGGCTATCTGGAGTGTTTTGGTGGGGGCAGGTTGTGTAGTGATGAATGTGTTAAGTAAGTGTGTATAATGTATTTGGTTATGGGCATGTGTTTGCTTAAAGTTTTAGGCCCATGTTTACATTGTGTTAGTGTGTGTGTGTGTGGCTAGTGTGTATATATTTATATATTTTTTTATGTACATGTGGTACGTGACTATATAAATTTTTTGGTGTTTGTGAGTGAAGTGTTTTGGTGATGACTATTATTTTTGCATGTTTGAGTGTGAATGTGTAAGTTTTTTAGGCTGTGCATGTTTTTGGGTGATGTCTGTAGGGGTGCAGTGTTAATTTGTGGTTTTGGGCTATCTGGTAGTGTTTTTTGGTGTTTTCTGGGTTGTGTAGTGATGAAGGTTAAAGAAAGTGTTTTAAATGATTTGTGTTATGTGCTTGTTTTTCTTTAGTTTGGGCCCAAAGGGGGTGTACATTTTTGGTAGTATTTTTTTATTTTTTTTGTATTATGTATTTTTTTTGTGATAGTGCCAAAATTAAATGTTGTGGTGGTGCGGGGGGGTTAGTGTTTTTGTGAAAAAAATTTATTATAATGTGTGTTTGATGTGAATGTGTAAGTGTGTTGGCTGTGTAGTGTTTTTTGGGTTTTGTATGTCTGAGATGTGCGGTGTTACATTTTACAAAAGAGTAGTTTTTAAATTTATTTTAGTATATGGGGTGTGTATAATGCAAAAGGGGTTTGTTTTTTTTAAATTTGAAATGCTTTGTGTGGAGGGGTGTTAAACCCAGTCTGGAGAGGTGGCGTAGGTTGGTAGTAATGATGTGTTTAAGAATTTTCAGTTTTAAATGTTTTGTGTTATTGCATGTTTTGTTTGAGGTTTTCCTTGTGTTACACTGTGTAATTTTGTGTGAAGTTGCGTAGTTGTGTGCGAAAATGTTTGTTATGGTGTGATGTGACTTTTAAAATAATGTTGTGTGGGGTGCAGGGGGGTTAGAGTGTTGATGAAAAAAAGAATTTCTATGTGTTAATGTGTGTGGTTAGGCTGCGGTGTTGAGTGTAGTCTTGAGAAGTGCGTGTGTGTTACATTTAAAAAAATGTAGTTTTTAGTTTTTTTTAGTATATGTGTGTGATTATGCAAAGTGTAAGTTTTTTTAATGTGAAATGTTTGTGGTGGGGTTTTGGCCAATCTGGCAGAGTGTGTGTAGGGTGTAGTAAGTTGTGTTTAAGAAAAGATCAGGTTATAATTTTTTTGTTTTATGTGCATTGTTTGTTGAGTTTATACTTTTTGTATATTTGTGTAAAAATGTGAAGTTCGATAGTGTTGTGCGAGTATGTATGTATGCAGTAAAAGGACGCGTGTTGAGTGGTAAGATGTTGGTGTGTCTATGTAGTTGTTTATTATTTTTTGCGTGTTTGAGGGAATGCAAGGGCTTTGGGGTGTTGGTGTGTGTTTAAATGTTGTGAGGGGTGTGTTTATATATTATATATATATATATAATATATATATATATTTTCATTTTTTTTTTAAAAGTGTATTTTTTAAGTGTAGTGAGGTGTGTCCTGTATTTTAGTATACAAGCGTTTGTGTGTGAGAGATTATAGCTGGAGGCTACGTGGGGGTAAGTATGTTTTGGGGGGTGATGGTGTGCGAAGGTATATATTATTTTAATTTATTTTGTTTTAAGTAGTGTTATGTGTGTAGGGAGTGTTTGCAAGAAATCTGGAATTTTGAGATGCGTGAGGATTTTGGGGTGGAGTCTGCTTTTGGTGTTAGTGTTGAATTGATGAAGTATTTGGTTTTTAGTGTGCCTGCATAGTGTGGGTTTTGAATAAAGTGTGCGTTGTATTTCAAATCCTGAGATATGAGCATTTTTTTTTGGGTTTTTGTATTTATTTTTTTTTTAAATTATGTTGACTATGAGTAGTGTGTGGTGGTATTAGGTTAAAAATGGTGTATACTTGTTTAAAAAGTTTTTTCATAATTTTTATGTGGTTAATTTTTTTTTATCATGGTCGGGGCGAGCACCACATTCAATATTGAAATTTTGATGTGATAGTGTGTTTCTACGTAGGGTTTTGGTTTTATATTAAGGGTATTGAAATATTTTGTCGATGTTCCATTTTTACATGTATAGTGCCAGTGATCTAGTAATATTTTCTTTATTTTATTTTACATTGGAACTTTTTTATTTGTTCTTCTGTTGTTGTGTGATTGCGGGGATGCAAGGTTATAGGAAGAATTATTTTTCCACTGTTTCACTTCACTCGATACACATTTTCTGTTTATTTTTTTTTTAATTTTTTTTTTTAAATTTTTTATATAATGTATTTCGTTTTTATTAAGTGACGTGATGATTATGTTTCTGCATTTTTATGTTATTTCATTTAAAGATGTTTTTCATTGAGTGCTCTTGTGTATATGCAGCTAGTGTATTAAAAACGGCAAGTTTGCGCGTATGTTAATATAGTTTGGGGATAAAGGGTTAATATGTCCGTCAAAGTATTCAGTAGTCACAGTTTTTTTTTTTTCTTTTAGTTTAAGTTTGGAAAATTTTTTGAATGTGATTTTTGTGTGTCCGTGCATGTGATTTTGTTTTGATTTTTGTAGGTTCATCGGAAATGTTTTTAAGGGTACCCCGTGGAAGTCGGATTATATAAGTACAATGCGGAAAAAAATCGTTTTGATATTTTTTTTAAAATTTTATGTTTTTGATCAAGTAGTATAGTAGGTGTGCACTTACTTTTTAAGAATATTTTTTTGTAGTGTTCAGTTTTTAAGTTTTGCGACAGATAATTGTTGGGGTTTTAGTTAAAATTCACATCCGGGGCTTGGTAAGAAAAAAAAGTTTTGTGAGGCGTGTGTAGAGCTACATTTTTTATTAGGTGTTGGAGAGTGACCGGGGTGTGTGAGTGTTTAGAAGTTGATGCATTTATAAAGGGTTTTATGGGTGTGCGATTGAATTTATTTTTTTTTTTCATGTTAGTAAATAAGTGACCTTGTTCTTTTAGCGTTAATTTTACAAGTGTATTAGTTGGTGATATTTTTTGTGGTTATATTCTCTTTGTCATTACATCCCAAAATATAAGTTTTTGATGGGGTTATATTTTTAAAATTTCGAATTTCTTCTATTGAATGGTAGTGTACATATTTTTTATTTTTTGTTACTTACAAAAAAAATATGTAGGTGTATATGATTTTTTGAATTTACTTCTTTTGAGTTGATATAAAATTTTTCTTTTTTATTTTTTTAAGGGTTTCTTTTCATTATTAAAACTGCAATGTATTCGTAAGTTGCTACGTTAACTTGGGATTTCATTTTAAAAGTTTTTAGCCATGTGAGTGACTTATGTTTAAAAAAGAAGTGTTTTAAAATATTTTGGGGGGATAGATGAAAATTGTTGGGCAAAGTGATCAGTAGTCGAATTTTTTTTTTTTTCTTTGAGTTGAAGCTAATTTAAATTTGTATGTGCTGTTTGTGTGTATCCCGAGCACGTGATATTTTTTTGAGTTTGTAGGTTCTCATGGAATGTTTTAAGGGTTTTCCGTGTGGAGTCGTTTTTAAAAGGTTCTGGCGAAAAGAACGTATTAATATTCTTTATTAAAAATTACTTTTGCTAAGTAGTAGTACAAGTGTGCACAAACTTACTGAGAGTTTTTTGCAGTGTGCTTTTAAAAAGTGTGGCGAAAAAAACTGTTGTGTGTCATAGTTTTTAATTTACATCCATGGTGTATTTTTAAACAATTATGAGGGTGCGTGATATGGCTACAATTTTTATTAGGGGTGACGACAGTGAACTGTGTATGTGTGTGGTGAATGTTTTATGTATTTTTTAAAATGTGGGGTGTGAGATGTGTGTAATAGATTTTTTTTATTTCTGTTAGTAAGTGCACGCTTGTTCGTTTTTTTTTTTTTTTTTTTTGTATTTTTTTAAAGCTGAATTTCCTTGGTGAGTTTTTTTAAATACAGTATTTTTTGTGTCTTTTTTTCCCTTTTTCATTTCTACTAAAAAATTTAAAAGTATTGATAGGATACTTTTTTTTTTTTTAGTAGGTATGATATAATTTATTTTCTTTCAAAATTTTTTTTGTGTTATTCACGTGGTACCTTTTGTAAGAAAGGTATCCTATCGGTCCGTTTATATCTACGGCACAAAAAAACTATGCTATGAGTTACAGTAACGCACCGAATTTGCGTACGCGTAAATTTCCGCCCTATTATAATCGCAGCGATCAGTTACTGTAAATCCCGATTTGCGTAACGGTAAAGAGGTACCCACGTGAATAACACAAAAAAAAATTTAAAAAAAAAATTATATACATACCTACTAAAAAAAAAAAAAAGTAAACACTATTCAAACTCTAATTTTTTGTATGCAATGACAAAAAGGGGAAAAAAAACACAAAAAATACTGTATTTAAAAAAATCACCAAGAAATTTAGTCTTTTAAAAAAAAAAAAAAAAAAAAAAAAAAACGAACAAGCGTGCACTTACAACATGAATAATAAAAAAATATTACACACATCTCAAAACCACACATTTTTCAAATACTCAACATTCACTCACAAAATACACATGTTTTACTGTCGTCAAAACCTAATAAAATATTGTAGACAAAACACGCACCCCATAATTGTTTAAAAATTTCCACCAGGATGGAAATTTTAACTATGACACCAACAGTTATATTTTTGCCACACATTTTAAAATGCACACCCCAAAAAAACCTCAGTAAGTTAGTGACACTTTTATATACTCTAGTCAAAAAAGTAAATTTTTAATAAAAAAATTAAAACGATTTTTTTCGCGCATGAACTCTTAATAATAGACTCTCACCGGAACCCTTAAGAACATTCCATTTTGAACCCACAAACTAAAAAAATATCACATGCATGGGACACCAAAAAAGCACATTCAAAATTTTAAAAGCTTAAACTAAATGAAAAAAAAAAAAAATTTTGACATGCAAACTTGACGGACATATTTAAAATTTTTCCCCAAACTATAAAACATACCGCAAAATTTCCGTTTTAAAAAAAAGGCATATACACAAGTAGCACTCACATGAAAAACCACTTGAAAAAGAAAAAAACATAAAAATGCAGAAACTAAATACATCACAGTCACTTAATAATAACGAAAAAATACACTTATATAAAAAAATTAAAAAAAAATTTAATAAAAATAGAAAACGAAAAGTGATATCGAGGAAAAGTGGAAACACTGGCATAAAAATTTTTCACTTAACCATTGATCCATGCAAAACACACAAAAACAGAAAAACAAAATAAAAATGTTTCCCAAAGTAAAATAAAAAAAAGAAAATTTACTAGACACTGTCACATATAATGCTAAACTGGACACATCGACAAAAAATTTTTAAATACCCTTTTTAAAAAAACACCAAAAAAACCACGTAAAACACACATCCCTAATATTTTATATTTAATTTGGGCTCGCCCCTTTAAAAAGACATAAAAAAATTAACCCAAAAAAAATTTTGAAATAATTTTTATCAATATACACCCTTTTAACCTATATACACACTCCACCTACTCATAGTCAAAATGAATTCTAAAAAAAAAAATAAATACAAAAACAAAAAAAATGCTCATATCTACAAAATTTTAAGTACAAACGCACAATTTATTCAAACCCACCAATTCAGGCACACTAAAAACACACTAAAATGTCATCAATTCAAAAACAAAAAACCAAAGCAGACCCACCAACTCCTCACGCTGCTCAAAATTTCCAGATTTTCTTTGCAAAACTCCATACAATCACAAAAAACTACTTAAAACAAAAAAACTTATAAAAAATATATACCTTTGCACACCTCCTCCCAACACTACTTACCTCCCGAGCCTCCCGCTATAACCTCTCACACAAAACTTCTTGTATACTAAGATACATGGACACACCTCACATCACTTAAAAATACACTTTAAAAAAAAAAAAGAATTATATATATATATATATAATATATATATTAATATAAAAACACCCCTCACAGACATATAAAACACCCCCAAAACCCCCAAGCACTTTCGCATTTCCACTCAAACACGCAAATAATAATCCATACATAGCACACCAAAACCTTACCAACTCAACACGCTTTACTTTACCTCCATACTAATATACGCACAACACTATGCAAATTTAATTAACTACACAAAGATACACATAAGTATAAACCCCCAAGCAAACACATGCACATAACACAAAAAATTTAACACTGATCTACTTAAAAACAATCATTTCTACACAACCTAGCACCATCTGCCAGATTTGGGCCCCATCACAACACAAAAATATTTACACTAAAAAAACTTAACTTGGCTAATAACACACATATACTAAAATAAACTAAAAAAATAACTTTTTAAATGTATACACACACGCACTTTCACGACTACATCACACATGCACAGCCTAACACACACCATTTACACACAAGAAAAAATCTTTTTTCACAACACTCTAACCCTCCGCCCCACAAACATTATTTTTTATAGTCCCATCACAAAATATACAAACATTTTTCGCACACAATATCGCAACTTCCACAAAATTACAAGGTATCACATAAGGGTAAACCTCAAACAAACCATCACATAACAAAAAACATTTTACACTGAACTTATTTAAAAACATCATTCTACACAACCTAGCGCCCCTCTGCCAGATGGTTAAAACCTTCACCACAAGCAATATCACATTTAAAAAAACTTACCCTTGTGCATTATACACACAATATCTAAAATAAATTTTAAAAAATACTCTATTTGTAAAAGTATACAAAGCACACTAACCATAAACCCAAAAAACACATACCAGCTAAACACTTAACATTCACACTCAAACACACATTATAATAATATTTTTTCATAACACACTAACCCCCCTGCCCCACAAAACCCAAAATTTTATAGGCACTTCACAAACATAAATACATACAAATAAATAAAAAAATCTACGCACAATGTACACACATTTGGGCCTAAAACTAAAGCAAACACATGCACAAAAAAACAAAAATTTAACACACTTACTTTAACACATTCATCCTACCAACCCAGCCACACCAAAACACACTACCAGCTAGCCCAAAACCACAAAGTATACACCGCACCTCTCACGACACACCCAACACATGCACAAACCTAAAACATTACACATTCCCCCCCTCAAAAATGCAAAAAAAATAGTCCCACCAACACCTTACACCCTTTCACAACAACAACATTTATATAGTCATGTACACACATGTAAAAAAAAAATATATATATATTAAACCTACGCCCACACACACACACACTAACACAATGTCACCAGGGGGCCCAAACTTAAAAAAACATGCACATAAACAAAAAATTATAACACCTTAAATTTAAAAACCCCATCACTACACAACCTAGCACCCCCCAAAAAACCCAAATACCAGACTAGCCAACATCGCTCACACACAAAGCAATCACATTTTAAAAAAAAACCCACTTTACATAAAACGAAACCCCAATACTAAATAAATTTTAAAAAAAAAATTTTTTCAAAAGTATACAACGCACTTCTCACAGACTACCCCAACACAGCACACACTACACATTCACATCAAAACCCCAAAAGATTATAGTCTTCTTCATCACACCTAACCCCCCTCACCACACCAACATTTTAAGTCACACAAACATATACATAAAATAAAATAAAAATATACGCCAACTCTATCAAACTTTGACTTACTTACACAATGTACACCCAAAAACATGGGCCCAAAAAATTAAACAAACACATCACATAACACAAAAAATTATAAAACCTTTCTTTAAAAACATTCATCATACACAACCTAGCAACACCAAAAAACACTACCAGACTAACCAACACCTCCAAATGGAACATCGCACCTCTCACAGAATCACCCAACACATGCACAGCCTAACACACTTACACATTTACACTCACACACGCACACTGATAACTTTCATCAACAGCCAAACCCCCGCACAACACACAAAAGTAACACTTTCACGACTACACATACGTACAGACTAGCCATTACTCTATCACATTTTAAAAAAAAAAAAAACAAAAAAAAAAAAAATTTCCCCTCGACAAAAATGTACACAATAAAACATACATTTTCTTACAAATAAAATTGTACATGCAAAAAAAATAAGTAAAATTTACACTACTTTTTTTTAATATATGCACCGCATTTTCCCCGACTACACATACACCCCATAGCACACTTAATTCCCCCACTGCCTCTCATGTACACAGACGCTCCCACTTTTAAAAAAATACCACATTAAAACCCCCTTTACGCCAACCACAAAAAAACACATACTCGCTTATTCTTACTAAAAAACTTGCACACACACCACACCCCAAACCCCAATTTCACAATGTCGCTTAACCCCATGCAAACACATACTTATATGAGTATTAGCACACAGGCCCCCTCCCCACACATTACTCAAATAGGCATACAGAGCACACACTCCTAAAAAAACTTATTAACCACATCACGCATATAATACAACGTGATGAATAAAAAAAACCAAACACAACATGCATACACTTTCACACCCTTATTCAAACCGAATTGTACATACGCTACGCATGCGCACACACACACTTTTTACTATTTTATACTCTTTGGGCTTATTTCCCCCCATTCTCACACCAAAACATGCATACAATTTCACCCATCATCCAACACATACACAAAAACTAGTCTCACTAGGTTTACTACCCCTATCACATTTCACCCTCTCAATACGCATGCACACGCAACTTTAAGCTTGGATACACGCGGACACATTTACCAAAATTACGCACAAAATCACCTTACCTAGACACCACCCTTTCACAGCCCCCATTTTAAATGAAATCAAGCACTCCCCACACATATTCCCCACTCCTCACGCACGCACACTCAAAAAAGCTTACAGTCACACCCCCAAGCACAAAAAAAAAAACACCATTGACAAACGCACCAAAAAAAAAAAGAATAAATATAAAAAATTTCCTTTAAAAACACCCCACACATTTAAAACTTAAAACAAAGTAACCAGACACAATACAAAATCCTAAAAATCAAAACCCCCAAAATGCAATGCTTAAATTATAAAAAATTGACATAAACAGTATACCTAAAAACCCGTATACACACAAAGACATAAAAAACAGACATACGGCACACACAGGGCTTGTTTAAGGCGACATAAACACACTAGTACTAGAATGTTTTCGAACTTACACCTAGTTTTTAAGAGGCCTCCGAACGGGGACTGACGGGTTGAAAATATTTTTATTATTTAAACAAAAGAAAACTAAATCAATAAAATCAATAAAAATCCTTAATAAAAAATCAATAAAACAATGAAAATATTTGCCCTTTTTAGGAGCCAAGGCTAAAAAGCTCAAGCTTCCAAACAATCCATAAAAAAATCCCAAACAGTTTTCCAAAAAACCATTGGGAGCGCTAGGGCAAAAAATCAAAAATTTTTGTCACTAACTGGTCACTAGAGGGCGGGGCTAAATAGTAAATACCCTACCTTAGGGGCTGCACTGACCAGGGGGCCCCATCTTGGTAGCCCCCGTCGAGAACATCTCCCAGGGACCGGGTAAATACTTAGGAGTAGATACGTACTTAGGGGCGTGGGGATAATTTTGACTAAAATTAATTAGTAAATTTGATAATTAAATTTAAATTTAAATTTTTAATTAGGAAAATTTTTCAATTTGCAAAAAGAGGGGCTAGGATTTTCTAGAAATTTCAATGATGACATTATGCAAATTTATGCAAAGAGGTTATTAATTATGCTAATTAGTTAATTATGCTAATGAGGGGGCGTGGCTTCCAGAACATCGATGACGTCATTATGCAAATTTATGCAAATTTATGCTAATGAGGGGAGGGGTGATTATGCAAATGAGTGCCAGGGTGACCTACATACTACTTGCATATCATTAGCAAACAATTGGACTGTATTTGCGTAATTTGTATATGCATATCATTAGCAAATCATTGAACTGTATTTGAGTAATATGTATGCATATCATTAGCAAATCATTGGACTGTTCTTGTGTAAAATGTTTATGCAAAACAACAGCAAATAATTGGCGAATTAAATACACGCGGTGCATGCAGTAAAGCACAAGAAATTTGATTTGTTGCTGTGTGAATCTGGATGATAAAAACACTTCTTATCAGATCTCAAGGACTTCTTTGCCAGAATATGGTCTCCAGATCTCCACGTCTTAAGGCTAGGGAGGTAACAAGAATACCACGTGGAAAAAGTTATATTTAAGTTCTTAATTTGCATTATCGAATAAACATTTTCAAAAATTAACTGAACAAATTTACTGCAGTTAAAAATAAATTGCCAATTAAAATAAATTGCCACTCTAATTTCTAAGGGCCTGAAGCAATCTATGTACTGTGAGTCTAGCTGTAGCGTGTGTTTCACAGGTTGGAACCGTTGTCACAAGGCCGCTTTGTTAAGCCCTAGTTGTCAAAATGCTTTAGCTCCAGTAATCATCTTCAACTTCAACATTGTTATGACCTCTCTAGACATCAGTCTACAGCAGCACCTGCAAAGAAAGTAAGTACTTCAGTGAAATGTCTATAAACTCACATCTGGAGAGCTAAAGACGAAGCACGTGTATACACATGTTAAGCAGGGGTTGGCAACTAGAAATAAAATTGACTCGATTGAATACATATGCTTATATAATTTCTAAGATAATAAAATTTATAATTCTTCTACTAAACCTTTCTAATACAGTGCATAAACTAGAAGAAAAAAGTTAGCTACGAACCAACAAGTAAAGTTTTAGGCATTTGCTGAATCATGTCATTCGTAACATGTTTTTGCATGTGAACATAGTTGTTGCTGTGCTCTGAAATAATCTAGTTACTTCTTTCTTGTAAATGAGAACCATATTATATATTCTTCTTAAAAGAAAATCAATGCATGACAGATTTCACTCAGCATTTAGAGGAAGCTATGACCTAATGATACTGTAGTTGAATTAATAGTTTTCTATCTAAAATACATATTTATATTCCGTGACTATATTAGTTTTTAGGAGCAAGTGACATTAAATTGCTGAATAGATAAAATAATATTTATGCAAAGTTAGTAATGGTGAAGCCAGATAAGTCAGGCCCGACAGTTAAAATTATCTCATCCCTTAATGAAAACTCAATTGACTACTAAACAAGTGACCTTCAGACGTTTCTAATTACGTGTACATTCAGCAAAGTATGTTCAATTGGAAAAATATCCGATCTTTATCATTGATATTATTGTAAAGAAGCCCTGCTTGCGTTTCTTGCGGTAAAACGTTGATGTCTACTGACAATAATTAGCACTGCCTGTTTGACTTTGACGAACTTCATGTTGGTGGTTAATTGACATTTATAATTTAGGACTTTCGTACAATCAGGACAATGAAGAACGTGACCGTACTAAAACTTCTTCTAAATTGTCAGGTATCTTTTCATCGTTAGACTTTGGTACAATCTGGGAACTGAATGATTTTATTACACTCTTGTTTTAAATGATTTCGTAAAATTCCAAATAAATCCGAATTCCTTGTTCCAGCTGGAAGTTGTTTAGCAATATATACTTCACATATTTTAACCATTTCAAGACTTTACTGCATTTTAAGCAGCACTGTTCATTCACGCTTCTATTCTCTTGTCATAGGACACTTTACCCTGGCCACCAGCAATATAAGTGTGTTTGTTAAAGGCATCATATCCTTCCACATTCACTACTGATCAGGAAGCCAGGGCTGAGGAGAGTCTGAAACAATAATATCGATGTGTGTTACTTATTGGCAGTGTTGAAGCAGAATGGAGGAAGACAAAACCATACATTTTATTCTGAGCTCTGCTGGTCTAGAACGGTTATATTTTTTTGTGCATGATAAAGAACACCGGACTTATACGCATGCGCCGTAATACAACACAGTTCTACACCTTTTATGTAAATCAATCCAGAAATTACAAAATCCATCTCAGCGTCTAATTTCAAATTACTTTGTAACCCAGATTTTCTTGCAACGTCATACAAAATGTGAAAAATCTAGATTTTGCTTATGTTACCTCAATTCATTTGCAGCAACACAGATTATTACCACAATCTAGTGTGATGTCGCACATCCACGTATGCTATAGTTGTACAAACACCACTGTGGCCCGTGCCATTACATGCGCGCGTCTCCTGGCCGAGTTTACTCTCTGTTGTATGTGTGTTCTGTGGACACGGCTCAGTTCTCGTCGGCAGACGCGAGTTAAAATGATTGGTTGCTGTAGAATGTCAAGGGAGATGAGAAATATCGAGGAAAACCATTTTTATTGGGTTCATGGATTGACTTTAATTTTCCCGAATTATATATGGTTTTCATATTTTACATCATAACTGATTTATAATCACATCGAGAATTTTTTTTTTTTTTAATTATTGTGTTTATGTACAGTCAATTACCGTAGTTCTTTTCTCAGATATAAATGCTATGAGTACTTTACGTACACGATGTCACCTACAGCACTATAGACCAACCCCATATTGTGATAATTACATACTTTGCATTAATCCACTCCCACCTTCTGTATGGTACATATCTCTGGGGTGCAGAAAGAGTCTTCATCCTCCAGAAAGAGCAAGTAGGATAATAGCGGGGGCTTCTAGAAAGCGATCTTGTCTAGCAGTGCATGTGTACTGAATCAGTCAGAATCTCATTTTGTTGCCTTAATGCCGACATCTTCCAGCAATACTCAACTGTTCATGATCACTTTACACGTTCCAGAAATTTAGTTCATATTTCGTCATTGCTATTTTCTATGTGTAATATCATGTACTACTCATCTTCTCTTAAAAACCTTTCTCGCTACAAAATTTGTTAACCTTAATTTTAGAACAAACATTCATTTCACAACAACATTTGCACTGTATCAGTCAAATAAATAAAATTACTTAGGGTTCCTTACTTATTCAACCTTAAATACACAGTTTTAAATTCGTACGAGCATATTCTTTTATTAATCAGTTATGAATCAAATAATCGATTTATGTGAAAGTCAGCACTTGCTACAACTTTGGAAATAATGAAGTTTATTAGCTCGACGATAAGTGCATGGAGGTGTGGATGACGATTAGCCCAATATTAATAAAAATTGGATGAGCCGCGACAACGAGCACTATGCGAGAATGTTCATAATTATTATACTATAATTTAGTTTAGAAAAATGGCAAATGACACACACACACACCGCGATTTCTCTGCATATAGTTAGCGACATGTAATGCCTACAATATCTGTAGCACATCCAGTTTGCATTTAATTAAAATTTTCAAAACCACAAAAAATAAAAAATGAACAAAAGGTAATGGTATTTAAAATTTATTATTTCAATTCCCCGTATTTGCATGCGTTCATAAAGACGCCGTAAATGATTTTTGTTTGGGTGGG